>VONZ01003416.1:0-21950 GCA_012976165.1 Labeo catla
ATGCAAAAAATTCCAAAATCAAAATAGATAAATGTGCTAAACTAATTAATGACGCACCAAAAAGTGCTGAGAGAGGTGATTGGGTGTGATGGGGACCATGCCCTCTACTAATGGGTGCTTTAAGTGACTGATGTGAAGAATTCCAGTCAGATACAGTTCGAGCTCGCCTGAGTAAGGATCAGAGAATCCGAAACGTCGCGATGATGGCTTGAACTAATGAAAACGGGCCTCCATCATGAGTGTAGATGATGTAGAGAGCCACAGAAATAGTTTCAGAATTTTTAGAGGACTTAGAAGATATGTTCTCCATCCAAACAGATGTTGAGATTTCGTTTTTTGAGTGGTGGAACCCCACCACACCCTAAACCTAACATTAGTAGAGCACACACACCTAGAAGGAACAGCCCTAGAGCTTCTAGCCCTAGTGTTTCTAGCCCTAGAGCTTCTAGCCCTAATTTGGGAATTTTTGCAATAATTTCAAACAATTTTTAAGCTCTGTGGGCCTTGGGGATCGTTTTGGAAGCCATGGGACATGTCTGGGCAAATCCTAAAGCGGGCAGTTGAAGTGTGTGCCAGTGCACAACCTAGTTTTGGACTTTGTCTAAGCTATGGAATTTTTGAGCCCCTAACTCAGCCAGTGCCACGTCTCTGCACTTTGGGATTTTGTCAGGAGATGTCCCATGGTGCCCAAAATGGTCCCCAAAGTGCTCACTACTTAGGCTGTTTATAATTTTTCATGCAGAAAGATGCAATTTTTAATGCAGAAATATGCAAAAAATTCCAAAATCAAAATAGATAAATGTGCTACACTAATTGTAGCGCATAAAAACGGTGCTGCTGAGAGTGGTGATTGGGTGTGATGGGGACCATGCCCTCTCTACCTAATGGGTGCTTTAGGTGACTGATGTAGAAAATTCCAGTCAGATACAGTTGAGCTTCGCCTGAGGAAGGATCGAGAATCGAAGCGTCGAAGATGAAACTTGAACTGATGAAAAGCGAGCCTCCATCATGAGAGTAGATGATATGAAACCCACAGAAATGGTTTTCAAAATTTCTAGAGGCTTAAAGATATGTTCTCCATCAAACAGATGTTGAGATTAGTTTTGAGTGGTGGAACCCACACACACACCCTAATCACATTAGTGGAGCACACACACCCTGGGAGGAACAGCCCTAGAGCTTCTAGCCTAATTTGGGAATTTTTTGCAATAATTTCAAACAATTTTTAAGCTCTGGGGGCCTTGGGGATCGTCTTGGAAGCCATGGGACATGTCTGGGCAAATCCTAAAGCGGGCAGTTGAAGTGTGTGCCAGTGCACAACCTAGTTTTGGACTTTGTCTAAGCTATGGAATTTTTGGAGCCCCTAACTCAGCCAGTGCCACGTCTCTGCACTTTGGGATTTTGTCAGGAGATGTCCCATGGTGCCCAAAATGGTCCCCAAAGTGCTCACTACTTAGGCTGTTTATAATTTTCATGCAGAAAGATGCAATTTTTCATGCAGAAATATGCAAAAAATTCCAAAATCAAAATAGATAAATGTGCTAAACTAATTAATGACGCACCAAAAAGTGCTGAGAGAGGTGATTGGGTGTGATGGGGACCCTGCCCCTCTACTAATGGGTGCTTTAAGTGACTGATGTGAAGAATTCCAGTCAGATACAGTTCGAGCTCGCCTGAGGAAGGATCAGAGAATCCGAAACGTCGCGATGATGGCTTGAACTAATGAAAACGGGCCTCCATCATGAGTGTAGATGATGTAGGGAGCCACAGAAATAGTTTTCAGAATTTTTAGGGGCTTAAAAGATATGTTCTCCATCCAAACAGATGTTGAGATTCGTTTTTTGAGTGGTGGAACCCCACCACACCCTAAACCTAACATTAGTGGAGCACACCCACCTAGGAGGAACAGCCCTAGAGCTTCTAGCCCTAATTTGGGAATTTTTTGCAATAATTTCAATTAATTTTTAAGCTTTGTGGGCCTTGGGGATCGTTTTGGAAGCCATGGGACGTGTCTGGGCAGGTCCTAAAGCTGGCAGTTGAAGTGTGTGCCAGTGCACAACCTAGTTTTGGACTTTGTCTAAGCTATGGAATTTTTTGAGCCCCTAACTCAGCCAGTGCCACGTCTCTGCACTTTGGGATTTTGTCAGGAGATGTCCCATGGTGCCCAAAATGGTCCCCAAAGTGCTCACTACTTAGGCTGTTTATAATTTTCATGCAGAAAGATGCAATTTTTCATGCAGAAATATGCAAAAAATTCCAAAATCAAAATAGATAAATGTGCTAAACTAATTAATGACGCACCAAAAAGTGCTGAGAGAGGTGATTGGGTGTGATGGGGACCATGCCCCTCTACTAATGGGTGCTTTAGGTGACTGATGTGAAGAATTCCAGTCCAGATACAGTTGAGCTTCGCCTGAGGAAGGATCAGAAGAGGAATCGAAGCGTGTGAAGATGGCTTGAACACTGATGGCAAGCCTCCATCAGTAGATGATGTAGAAACCCTGAAATAGTTTCCAAGACACAGGGCTTAAAAGATATGATTTCTCCATCCAAACAGATGTTGAGATTCGTTTTGAGTGGTGGAACCCCACCACACCCTAAACCTAACATTAGTAGAGCACACACACCTAGAAGGAACAGCCCTAGAGCTTCTAGCCCTAGTGTTTCTAGCCCTAGAGCTTCTAGCCCTAATTTGGGAATTTTTTGCAATAATTTCCAACAATTTTTAAGCTCTGTGGGCCTTGGGGATCGTTTTGGAAGCCATGGGACATGTCTGGGCAAATCCTAAAGCGGGCAGTTGAAGTGTGTGCCAGTGCAAAACCTAGTTTTGGACTTTGTCTAAGCTATGGAATTTTTTGAGCCCCTAACTCAGCCAGTGCCACGTCTCTGCACTTTGGGATTTTGTCAGGAGATGTCCCATGGTGCCCAAAATGGTCCCCAAAGTGCTCACTATTTAGGCTGTTTATAATTTTTCATGCAGAAAGATGCAATTTTTCATGCAGAAATATGCAAAAAATTCCAAAATCAAAATAGATAAATGTGCTAAACTAATTAATGACGCACCAAAAAGTGCTGAGAGAGGTGATTGGGTGTGATAGGGACCATGCCCCTCTACTAATGGGTGCTTTAAGTGACTGATGTGAAGAATTCCAGTCAGATACAGTTCGAGCTCGCCTGAGGAAGGATCAGAGAATCCGAAACGTCGCGATGATGGCTTGAACTAATGAAAACGGGCCTCCATCATGAGTGGAGATGATGTAGAGAGCCACAGAAATAGTTTTCAGAATTTTTAGAGGACTTAGAAGATATGTTCTCCATCCAAACAGATGTTGAGATTTCGTTTTTTGAGTGGTGGACCCCCACCACACCCTAAACCTAACATTAGTAGAGCACCCACACCTAGAAGGAACAGCCCTAGAGCTTCTAGCCCTAATTTAGAATTTTGCAATAATTTCAGTGAGTGAATTTTAGCTTTGTGTGGAGCCTTGGGGATGCGTTTGGAAGCCATGGGGCGTGTCTGGGCAGGTCCTAAGACAGAGGTGTGTGCCAGTGCACAACCTAGTTTGGGACTTTGTCTAAGCTATGGAATTTTTTGAGCCCCTAACTCAGCCAGTGCCACGTCTCTGCACTTTGGGATTTTGTCAGGAGATGTCCCATGGTGCCCAAAATGGTCCCCAAAGTGCTCACTACTTAGGCTGTTTATAATTTTCATGCAGAAAGATGCAATTTTTCATGCAGAAATATGCAAAAAATTCCAAAATCAAAATAGATAAATGTGCTAAACTAATTAATGACGCACCAAAAAGTGCTGAGAGAGGTGATTGGGTGTGATGGGACCATGCCCCTCTACTAATGGGTGCTTTAAGTGACTGATGTGAAGAATTCCAGTCAGATACAGTTCGAGCTCGCCTGAGGAAGGATCAGAGAATCCGAAACGTCGCGATGATGGCTTGAACTAATGAAAACGGGCCTCCATCATGAGTGTAGATGATGTAGAGAGCCACAGAAATAGTTTTCAGAATTTTTAGAGGACTTAGAAGATATGTTCTCCATCAAAACAGATGTTGAGATTTCGTTTTTTGAGTGGTGGAACCCCACCACACCCTAAACCTAACATTAGTAGAGCACACACACCTAGAAGGAACAGCCCTAGAGCTTCTAGCCCTAGTGTTTCTAGCCCTGGAGCTTCTAGCCCTAATTTGGGAATTTTTTGCAATAATTTCAAACAATTTTTAAGCTCTGTGGGCCTTGGGGATCGTTTTGGAAGCCATGGGACATGTCTGGGCAAATCCTAAAGCGGGCAGTTGAAGTGTGTGCCAGTGCACAACCTAGGTTTGGACTTTGTCTAAGCTATGGAATTTTTTGAGCCCCTAACTCAGCCAGTGCCACGTCTCTGCACTTTGGGATTTTGTCAGGAGATGTCCCATGGTGCCCAGAATGGTCCCCAAAGTGCTCACTACTTAGGCTACTTATAATTTTCATGCAGAAATGCAATTTCATGCAAGCTATGCAAAAATATTCCAAAATCAAAATAGATAAATGTGCTACACCAATTGTGACGCACCAAACAGTGCTACAGTGGTGATTGGGTGTGATGGGGACCATGCCCCTCTACTAATGGGTGCTTTAGAGTGACTGATGTGAAGAATTCCAGTCAGATACAGTTCGAGCTCGCCTGAGGAAGGATCAGAGAATCCGAAGCGTCGCGATGATGGCTTGAACTAATGAAAACGGGCCTCCATCATGAGTGTAGATGATGTAGAGAGCCACAGAAATAGTTTTCAGAATTTTTAGAGGACTTAGAAGATATGTTCTCCATCCAAACAGATGTTGAGATTTCGTTTTTTGAGTGGTGGAACCCCACCACACCCTAAACCTAACATTGGTAGAGCACACACACCTAGAAGGAACAGCCCTAGAGCTTCTAGCCTAATTTGGGAATTTTGCAATAATTTCAATTAATTTTTTAAGCTTTGTGGGCCTTGGGGATCGTTTTTGGAAACCCATGGGGCGTGTCACAGGCAGGTCCTAAAAGCGGGCAGTTGAAGTGTGTGCCAGTGCACAACCTAGTTTGGACTTTGTCTAAGCCCTTGGAATTTTTGAGGCCCCCTAACTCAGCTGGTGCCGTCTCACTGGGACTTTGTCAGGAATGCGTCCCATGGTGACAGGTGGTCCCAAAGTGCTCACCTATTTAGGCTGCTTATAATTTTTCATGCAGAAATATGCAATTTTTCATGCAGAAATATGCAAAAAATATTCAAAATCAAAATAGATAAATGTGCTCCACTAATTAATGACGCACCAAACAGTGCTGAGAGTGGTGATTGGGTGTGATGGGGCCCATGCCCTCTACTAATGGAGTGCTTTAGGTGACTGATGTGAAGAATTCCAGTCAGATACAGTTGAGCTCATGCAAGGGAAGGATCAGAGAATCAGCTTGTCCTTGAAAGTAAGCTTGAACTGATGGCGGGCCTCCATCATGAGGTAGATGATGTAGAGAGCCACAGAAATAGTTTTCAAGAATTTCTAGAGGGCTTAAAAGATATGTTCTCCATCCAAACAGATGGTGAGATTCGTTTTTTGAGTGGTGGAACCCCACCACACCCTAAACCTAACATTAGTGGAGCACACACACCTAGGAGGAACAGCCCTAGAGCGTCTAGCCCTAATTTGGGAATTTTTTGCAATAATTTCAATTAATTTTTAAGCTTTGTGGGCCTTGGGGATCGTTTTGGAAGCCATGGGACGTGTCTGGGCAGGTCCTAAAGCGGGCAGTTGAAGTGTGTGCCAGTGCACAACCTAGGTTTGGACTTTGTCTAAGCTATGGAATTTTTTGAGCCCCTAACTCAGCCAGTGCCACGTCTCTGCACTTTGGGACTTTGTCAGGAGGCGTCCCATGGTGACCAAGGTGGTCCCCAAAGTGCTCACTATTTAGGCTGCTTATAATTTTTCATTCAGAAATATGCAATTTTTCATGCAGAAATATGCAAAAAATATTCAAAATCAAAATAGATAAATGTGCTACACTAATTAATGACGCACCAAACAGTGCTGAGAGTGGTGATTGGGTGTGATGGGGACCATGCCCCTCTACTAATGGGTGCGTTAGGTGACTGATGTGAAGAATTCCAGTCAGATACAGTTCGAGCTCGCCTGAGGAAGGATCAGAGAATCCGAAACGTCGCGAAGATGGCTTGAACTGATGAAAACGGGCCTCCATCATGAGAGTAGATGATGTAGAGAGCCACAGAAATAGTTTTCAGAATTTCTAGAGGGCTTAAAAGATATGTTATCCATCCAAACAGATGTTGAGATTCGTTTTTTGAGTGGTGGAACCCCACCACACCCTAAACCTAACATTAGTGGAGCACACACACCTAGAAGGAACAGCCCTAGAGCTTCTAGCCCTAGTGTTTCTAGCCCTAGAGCTTCTAGCCCTAATTTGGGAATTTTTTGCAATAATTTCAAACAATTTTTAAGCTCTGTGGGCCTAGGGGATCGTTTTGGAAGCCATGGGACATGTCTGGGCAAATCCTAAAGCGGGCAGTTGAAGTGTGTGCCAGTGCACAACCTAGTTTTGGACTTTGTCTAAGCTATGGAATTTTTTGAGCCCCTAACTCAGCCAGTGCCACGTCGCTGCACTTTGGGACTTTGTCAGGAGGCGTCCCATGGTGACCAAGGTGGTCCCCAAAGTGCTCACTATTTAGGCTGCTTATAATTTTTCATGCAGAAATATGCAATTTTTCATGCAGAAATATGCAAAAAATATTCAAAATCAAAATAGATAAATGTGCTACACTAATTAATGACTCACCAAACAGTGCTGAGAGTGGTGATTGGGTGTGATGGGGACCATGCCCCTCTACTAATGGGTGCTTTAGGTGACTGATGTGAAGAATTCCAGTCAGATACAGTTCGAGCTCGCCTGATGAAGGATCAGAGAATCCGAAACGTCGCGAAGATGGCTTGAACTGATGAAAACGGGCCTCCATCATGAGAGTAGATGATGTAGAGAGCCACAGAAATAGTTTTCAGAATTTCTAGAGGTCTTAAAAGATATGTTCTCCATCCAAACAGATGTTGAGATTCGTTTTTTGAGTGGTGGAACCCCACCACACCCTAAACCTAACATTAGTGGAGCACACACACCTAGGAGGAACAGCCCTAGAGCTTCTAGCCCTAATTTGGGAATTTTTTGCAATAATTTCAAACAATTTTTAAGCTCTGTGGGCCTTGGGGATCGTTTTGGAAGCCATGGGACGTGTCTGGGCAAATCCTAAAGCGGGCAGTTGAAGTGTGTGCCAGTGCACACCCTAGTTTTGGACTTTGTCTAAGCTATGGAATTTTTTGAGCCCCTAACTCAGCCAGTGCCACGGCTCTGCACTTTGGGATTTTGTCAGGAGATGTCCCATGGGGCCCAAAATGGTCCCCAAAGTGCTCACTACTTAGGCTGTTTATAATTTTTCATGCAGAAAGATGCAATTTTTCATGCAGAAATATGCAAAAAATTCCAAAATCAAAATAGATAAATGTGCTAAACTAATTAATGACGCACCAAACAGTGCTGAGAGTGGTGATTGGGTGTGATGGGGACCATGCCCCTCTACTAATGGGTGCTTTAGGTGACTGATGTGAAGAATTCCAGTCAGATACAGTTCGAGCTCGCCTGAGGAAGGATCAGAGAATCCGAAACGTCGCGAAGATGGCTTGAACTGATGAAAACGGGCCTCCCTCATGAGAGTAGATGATGTAGAGAGCCACAGAAATAGTTTTCAGAATTTCTAGAGGGCTTAAAAGATATGTTCTCCATCCAAACAGATGTTGAGATTCGTTTTTTGAGTGGTGGAACCCCACCCCACCCTAAACCTAACATTAGTGGAGCACACACACCTAGGAGGAACAGCCCTAGAGCTTCTAGCCCTAATTTGGGAATTTTTTGCAATAATTTCACCCACTTTTAAAGTTTCGTGGGCCCTGGGGATCGTTTTGGGCCATGGACGTGTGTCTGGGCAGGTCCCAAAGCGGGCAGTTGAAGTGTGCGCCGTCCTTGCCTTTGGACCTTTGTCTAAGCTTTTACGGGAATTCCTTTTGAGCCCTAACTCAGCCAGTGCCACGTCTTCTGCACTTTGGGACTCTTGTCAGGACGCCCCATGGTGACCAAAATATTCCCAAAGTGCTCTACTATTTAGGGCTGCTTATAATTTTTCATGGTAAATATGCAACTCTTCATGCAGAAATATGCAAAAATATTCAAAATCAAAATAGATAAATGTGCTACACTAATTAATGACACCAAAGTGCCAGGAAGTGGCATTCAAAGCGAGGTAAATCACGTCTCACCAATGCCTTTGAAGTACCTGATGCACAATCCACGGATGAGCCCCAAAAGCAAGCGACTGCAACCGAAACGTCGCGAAGATGGCTCTTGAACTGATGCAGAAAACGTGGCCTCCATCATGCGCGAGAGTAGATGATGGTGAGAGCCGCCAGTAGCCAGTTTTCAGAATTTCTAGAGGGCTTAAAGATAGCTGTTCTCCTTAGACCCAAACAGATGTTGAGATCTTCTTGTTTTTGAGTAGGGAACCCCACCACACCCTAAACCTAACATTAGTGGAGCACACACACCTAGGAGGAACAGCCCTAGAGCTTCTAGCCCTAATTTGGGAATTTTTTGCAATAATTTCAAACAATTTTTAAGCTCTGTGGGCCTTGGGGATCGTTTTTGAAGCCATGGGACATGTCTGGGCAAATCCTAAAGCGGGCAGTTGAAGTGTGTGCCAGTGCACAACCTAGTTTTGGACTTTGTCTAAGCTATGGAATTTTTTGAGCCCCTAACTCAGCCAGTGCCACGGCTCTGCACTTTGGGACTTTGTCAGGAGGCGTCCCATGGTGACCAAGGTGGTCCCCAAAGTGCTCACTATTTAGGCTGCTTATAATTTTTCATGCAGAAATATGCAATTTTTCATGCAGAAATATGCAAAAAATATTCAAAATCAAAATAGATAAATGTGCTACACTAATTAATGACGCACCAAACAGTGCTGAGAGTGGTGATTGGGTGTGATGGGGACCATGCCCCTCTACTAATGGGTGCTTTAGGTGACTGATGTGAAGAATTCCAGTCAGATACAGTTCGAGCTCGCCTGAAGAAGGATCAGAGAATCCGAAACGTCGCGAAGATGGCTTGAACTGATGAAAACGGGCCTCCATCATGAGAGTAGATGATGTAGAGAGCCACAGAAATAGTTTTCAGAATTTCTAGAGGGCTTAAAAGATATGTTCTCCATCCAAACAGATGTTGAGATTCGTTTTTTGAGTGGTGGAACCCCACCACACCCTAAACCTAACATTAGTGGAGCACACACACCTAGGAGGAACAGCCCTAGAGCTTCTAGCCCTAATTTGGGAATTTTTTGCAATAATTTCAATTAATTTTTAAGCTTTGTGGGCCTTGGGGATCGTTTTGGAAGCCATGGGACGTGTCTGGGCAGGTCCTAAAGCGGGCAGTTGAAGTGTGTGCCAGTGCACAACCTAGTTTTGGACTTTGTCTAAGCTATGGAATTTTTTGAGCCCCTAACTCAGCCAGTGCCACGTCTCTGCACTTTGGGACTTTGTCAGGAGGCGTCCCATGGTGACCAAGGTGGTCCCCAAAGTGCTCACTATTTAGGCTGCTTATAATTTTTCATGCAGAAATATGCAATTTTTCATGCAGAAATATGCAAAAAATATTCAAAATCAAAATAGATAAATGTGCTACACTAATTAATGACGCACCAAACAGTGCTGAGAGTGGTGATTGGGTGTGATGGGGACCATGCCCCTCTACTAATGGGTGCTTTAGGTGACTGATGTGAAGAATTCCAGTCAGATACAGTTCGAGCTCGCCTGAGGAAGGATCAGAGAATCCGAAACGTCGCGAAGATGGCTTGAACTGATGAAAACGGGCCTCCAGCATGAGAGTAGATGATGTAGAGAGCCACAGAAATAGTTTTCAGAATTTCTAGAGGGCTTAAAAGATATGTTCTCCATCCAAACAGATGTTGAGATTCGTTTTTTGAGTGGTGGAACCCCACCACACCCTAAACCTAACATTAGTGGAGCACACACACCTAGGAGGAACAGCCCTAGAGCTTCTAGCCCTAATTTGGGAATTTTTTGCAATAATTTCAATTAATTTTTAAGCTTTGTGGGCCTTGGGGATCGTTTTGGAAGCCATGGGACGTGTCTGGGCAGGTCCTAAAGCGGGCAGTTGAAGTGTGTGCCAGTGCACAACCTAGTTTTGGACTTTGTCTAAGCTATGGAATTTTTTGAGCCCCTAACTCAGCCAGTGCCACGTCTCTGCACTTTGGGACTTTGTCAGGAGACGTCCCATGGTGACCAAAATGGTCCCCAAAGTGCTCACTATTTAGGCTGCTTATAATTTTTCATGCAGAAATATGCAATTTTTCATGCAGAAATATGCAAAAAATATTCAAAATCAAAATAGATAAATGTGCTACACTAATTAATGACGCACCAAACAGTGCTGAGAGTGGTGATTGGGTGTGATGGGGACCATGCCCCTCTACTAATGGGTGCTTTAAGTGACTGATGTGAAGAATTCCAGTCAGATACAGTTCGAGCTCGCCTGAGGAAGGATCAGAGAATCCGAAACGTCGCGATGATGGCTTGAACTAATGAAAACGGGCCTCCATCTTGAGTGTAGATGATGTAGAGAGCCACAGAAATAGTTTTCAGAATTTTTAGAGGACTTAGAAGATATGTTCTCCATCCAAACAGATGTTGAGATTTCGTTTTTTGAGTGGTGGCACCCCACCACCCCCTAAACCTAACATTAGTAGAGCACACACACCTAGAAGGAACAGCCCTAGAGCTTCTAGCCCTAGTGTTTCTAGCCCTAGAGCTTCTAGCCCTAATTTGGGAATTTTTGCAATAATTTCAAACAATTTTTAAGCTCTGTGGGCCTTGGGGATCGTTTTGGAAGCCATGGGACATGTCTGGGCAAATCCTAAAGCGGGCAGTTGAAGTGTGTGCCAGTGCACAACCTAGTTTTGGACTTTGTCTAAGCTATGGAATTTTTTGAGCCCCTAACTCAGCCAGTGCCACGTCTCTGCACTTTGGGATTTTGTCAGGAGATGTCCCATGGTGCCCAAAATGGTCCCCAAAGTGCTCACTACTTAGGCTGTTTATAATTTTTCATGCAGAAAGATGCAATTTTTCATGCAGAAATATGCAAAAAATTCCAAAATCAAAATAGATAAATGTGCTAAACTAATTAATGACGCACCAAAAAGTGCTGAGAGAGGTGATTGGGTGTGATGGGGACCATGCCCCTCTACTAATGGGTGCTTTAAGTGACTGATGTGAAGAATTCCAGTCAGATACAGTTCGAGCTCGCCTGAGGAAGGATCAGAGAATCCGAAACGTCGCGATGATGGCTTGAACTAATGAAAACGGGCCTCCATCATGAGTGTAGATGATGTAGAGAGCCACAGAAATAGTTTTCAGAATTTTTAGAGGACTTAGAAGATATGTTCTCCATCCAAACAGATGTTGAGATTTCGTTTTTTGAGTGGTGGAACCCCACCACACCCTAAACCTAACATTAGTAGAGTACACACACCTAGAAGGAACAGCCCTAGAGCTTCTAGCCCTAGTGTTTCTAGCCCTAGAGCTTCTAGCCCTAATTTGGGAATTTTTTGCAATAATTTCAAACAATTTTTAAGCTCTGTGGGCCTTGGGGATCGTTTTGGAAGCCATGGGACATGTCTGGGCAAATCCTAAAGCGGGCAGTTGAAGTGTGTGCCAGTGCACAACCTAGTTTTGGACTTTGTCTAAGCTATGGAATTTTTTGAGCCCCTAACTCAGCCAGTGCCACGTCTCTGCACTTTGGGATTTTGTCAGGAGATGTCCCATGGTGCCCAAAATGGTCCCCAAAGTGCTCACTACTTAGGCTGTTTATAATTTTTCATGCAGAAAGATGCAATTTTTCATGCAGAAATATGCAAAAAATTCCAAAATCAAAATAGATAAATGTGCTAAACTAATTAATGACGCACCAAAAAGTGCTGAGAGAGGTGATTGGGGGTGATGGGGACCATGCCCCTCTACTAATGGGGGCTTTAAGTGACTGATGTGAAGAATTCCAGTCAGATACAGTTCGAGCTCGCCTGAGGAAGGATCAGAGAATCCGAAACGTCGCGATGATGGCTTGAACTAATGAGAACGGGCCTCCATCATGAGTGTAGATGATGTAGAGAGCCACAGAAATAGTTTTCAGAATTTTTAGAGGACTTAGAAGATATGTTCTCCATCCAAACAGATGTTGAGATTTCGTTTTTTGAGTGGTGGAACCCCACCACACCCTAAACCTAACATTAGAAGAGCACACACACCTAGAAGGAACAGCCCTAGAGCTTCTAGCCCTAGTGTTTCTAGCCCTAGAGCTTCTAGCCCTAATTTGGGAATTTTTTGCAATAATTTCAATTAATTTTTAAGCTTTGTGGGCCTTGGGGATCGTTTTGGAAGCCATGGGACGTGTCTGGGCAAATCCTAAAGCGGGCAGTTGAAGTGTGTGCCAGTGCACAACCTAGTTTTGGACTTTGTCTAAGCTATGGAATTTTTTGAGCCCCTAACTCAGCCAGTGCCACGTCTCTGCACTTTGGGACTTTGTCAGGAGGCGTCCCATGGTGACCAAGGTGGTCCCCAAAGTGCTCACTATTTAGGCTGCTTATAATTTTTCATGCAGAAATATGCAATTTTTCATGCAGAAATATGCAAAAAATATTCAAAATCAAAATAGATAAATGTGCTACACTAATTAATGACGCACCAAACAGTGCTGAGAGTGGTGATTGGGTGTGATGGGGACCATGCCCCTCTACTAATGGGTGCTTTAGGTGACTGATGTGAAGAATTCCAGTCAGATACAGTTCGAGCTCGCCTGAGGAAGGATCAGAGAATCCGAAACGTCGCGATGATGGCTTGAACTAATGAAAACGGGCCTCCATCATGAGTGTAGATGATGTAGAGAGCCACAGAAATAGTTTTCAGAATTTTTAGAGGACTTAGAAGATATGTTCTCCATCCAAACAGATGTTGAGATTTCGTTTTTTGAGTGGTGGAACCCCACCACACCCTAAACCTAACATTAGTAGAGCACACACACCTAGAAGGAACAGCCCTAGAGCTTCTAGCCCTAGTGTTTCTAGCCCTAGAGCTTCTAGCCCTAATTTGGGAATTTTTTGCAATAATTTCAAACAATTTTTAAGCTCTGTGGGCCTTGGGGATCGTTTTGGAAGCCATGGGACATGTCTGGGCAAATCCTAAAGCGGGCAGTTGAAGTGTGTGCCAGTGCACAACCTAGTTTTGGACTTTGTCTAAGCTATGGAATTTTTTGAGCCCCTAACTCAGCCAGTGCCACGTCTCTGCACTTTGGGATTTTGTCAGGAGATGTCCCATGGTGCCCAAAATGGTCCCCAAAGTGCTCACTACTTAGGCTGTTTATAATTTTTCATGCAGAAAGATGCAATTTTTCATGCAGAAATATGCAAAAAATTCCAAAATCAAAATAGATAAATGTGCTAAACTAATTAATGACGCACCAAAAAGTGCTGAGAGTGGTGATTGGGTGTGATGGGGACCATGCCCCTCTACTAATGGGTGCTTTAAGTGACTGATGTGAAGAATTCCAGTCAGATACAGTTCGAGCTCGCCTGAGGAAGGATCAGAGAATCCGAAACGTCGCGAAGATGGCTTGAACTGATGAAAACGGGCCTCCATCATGAGAGTAGATGATGTAGAGAGCCACAGAAATAGTTTTCAGAATTTCTAGAGGGCTTAAAAGATATGTTCTCCATCCAAACAGATGTTGAGATTCGTTTTTTGAGTGGTGGAACCCCACCACACCCTAAACCTAACATTAGTGGAGCACACACACCTAGGAGGACCAGCCCTAGAGCTTCTAGCCCTAATTTGGGAATTTTTTGCAATAATTTCAATTAATTTTTAAGCTTTGTGGGCCTTGGGGATCGTTTTGGAAGCCATGGGACGTGTCTGGGCAGGTCCTAAAGCGGGCAGTTGAAGTGTGTGCCAGTGCACAACCTAGTTTTGGACTTTGTCTAAGCTATGGAATTTTTTGAGCCCCTAACTCAGCCAGTGCCACGTCTCTGCACTTTGGGACTTTGTCAGGAGGCGTCCCATGGTGCCCAAATGGTCCCCAAAGTGCTCACTACTTAGGCTGTTTATAATTTTTCATGCAGAAAGATGCAATTTTTCATGCAGAAATATGCAAAAAATTCCAAAATCAAAATAGATAAATGTGCTAAACTAATTAATGACGCACCAAAAAGTGCTGAGAGAGGTGATTGGGTGTGATGGGGACCATGCCCCTCTACTAATGGGTGCTTTAAGTGACTGATGTGAAGAATTCCAGTCAGATACAGTTCGAGCTCGCCTGAGGAAGGATCAGAGAATCCGAAACGTCGCGATGATGGCTTGAACTAATGAAAACGGGCCTCCATCATGAGAGTAGATGATGTAGAGAGCCACAGAAATAGTTTTCAGAATTTTTAGAGGGCTTAGAAGATATGTTCTCCATCCAAACAGATGTTGAGATTTCGTTTTTTGAGTGGTGGAACCCCACCACACCCTAAACCTAACATTAGTAGAGCACACACACCTAGAAGGAACAGCCCTAGAGCTTCTAGCCCTAGTGTTTCTAGCCCTAGAGCTTCTAGCCCTAATTTGGGAATTTTTTGCAATAATTTCAAACAATTTTTAAGCTCTGTGGGCCTTGGGGATCGTTTTGGAAGCCATGGGACATGTCTGGGCAAATCCTAAAGCGGGCAGTTGAAGTGTGTGCCAGTGCACAACCTAGTTTTGGACTTTGTCTAAGCTATGGAATTTTTTGAGCCCCTAACTCAGCCAGTGCCACGTCTCTGCACTTTGGGATTTTGTCAGGAGATGTCCCATGGTGCCCAAAATGGTCCCCAAAGTGCTCACTACTTAGGCTGTTTATAATTTTTCATGTAGAAAGATGCAATTTTTCATGCAGAAATATGCAAAAAATTCCAAAATCAAAATAGATAAATGTGCTAAACTAATTAATGACGCACCAAAAAGTGCTGAGAGAGGTGATTGGGTGTGATGGGGACCATGCCCCGCTACTAATGGGGGCTTTAAGTGACTGATGTGAAGAATTCCAGTCAGATACAGTTCGAGCTCGCCTGAGGAAGGATCAGAGAATCCGAAACGTCGCGATGATGGCTTGAACTAATGAAAACGGGCCTCCATCATGAGTGTAGATGATGTAGAGAGCCACAGAAATAGTTCTCAGAATTTTTAGAGGACTTAGAAGATATGTTCTCCATCCAAACAGATGTTGAGATTTCGTTTTTTGAGTGGTGGAACCCCACCACACCCTAAACCTAACATTAGTGGAGCACACACACCTAGGAGGAACAGCCCTAGAGCTTCTAGCCCTAATTTGGGAATTTTTTGCAATAATTTCAATTAATTTTTAAGCTTTGTGGGCCTTGGGGATCGTTTTGGAAGCCATGGGCCGTGTCTGGGCAGGTCCTAAAGCGGGCAGTTGAAGTGTGTGCCAGTGCACAACCTAGTTTTGGACTTTGTCTAAGCTATGGAATTTTTTGAGCCCCTAACTCAGCCAGTGCCACTTCTCTGCACTTTGGGACTTTGTCAGGAGGCGTCCCATGGTGACCAAGGTGGTCCCCAAAGTGCTCACTATTTAGGCTGCTTATAATTTTTCATGCAGAAATATGCAATTTTTCATGCAGAAATATGCAAAAAATATTCAAAATCAAAATAGATAAATGTGCTACACTAATTAATGACTCACCAAACAGTGCTGAGAGTGGTGATTGGGTGTGATGGGGACCATGCCCCTCTACTAATGGGTGCTTTAGGTGACTGATGTGAAGAATTCCAGTCAGATACAGTTCGAGCTCGCCTGAGGAAGGATCAGAGAATCCTAAACGTCGCGAAGATGGCTTGAACTGATGAAAACGGGCCTCCATCATGAGTGTAGATGATGTAGAGAGCCACAGAAATAGTTTTCAGAATTTTTAGAGGACTTAGAAGATATATTCTCCATCCAAACAGATGTTGAGATTTCGTTTTTTGAGTGGTGGAACCCCACCACACCCTAAACCTAACATTAGTGGAGCACACACACCTAGGAGGAACAGCCCTAGAGCTTCTAGCCCTAATTTTGGAATTTTTTGCAATAATTTCAATTAATTTTTAAGCTTTGTGGGCCTTGGGGATCGTTTTGGAAGCCATGGGACGTGTCTGGGCAGGTCCTAAAGCGGGCAGTGGAAGTGTGTGCCAGTGCACAACCTAGTTTTGGACTTTGTCTAAGCTATGGAATTTTTTGAGCCCCTAACTCAGCCAGTGCCACGTCTCTGCACTTTGGGATTTTGTCAGGAGATGTCCCATGGTGCCCAAAATGGTCCCCAAAGTGCTCACTACTTGGGCTGTTTATAATTTTTCATGCAGAAAGATGCAATTTTTCATGCAGAAATATGCAAAAAATTCCAAAATCAAAATAGATAAATGTGCTAAACTAATTAATGACGCACCAAAAAGTGCTGAGAGTGGTGAGTGGGTGTGATGGGGACCATGCCCCTCTACTAATGGGTGCTTTAGGTGACTGATGTGAAGAATTCCAGTCAGATACAGTTCGAGCTCGCCTGAAGAAGGATCAGAGAATCCGAAACGTCGCGAAGATGGCTTGAACTGATGAAAACGGGCCTCCATCATGAGAGTAGATGATGTAGAGAGCCACAGAAATAGTTTTCAGAATTTCTAGAGGGCTTAAAAGATATGTTCTCCATCCAAACAGATGTTGAGATTCGTTTTTTGAGTGGTGGAACCCACCACACCCTAAACCTAACATTAGTGGAGCACACACACCTAGGAGGAACAGCCCTAGAGCTTCTAGCCCTAATTTGGGAATTTTTTGCAATAATTTCAATTAATTTTTAAGCTTTGTGGGCCTTGGGGATCGTTTTGGAAGCCATGGGACGGGTCTGGGCAGGTCCTAAAGCGGGCAGTTGAAGTGTGTGCCAGTGCACAACCTAGTTTTGGACTTTGTCTAAGCTATGGAATTTTTTGAGCCCCTAACTCAGCCAGTGCCACGTCTCTGCACTTTGGGACTTTGTCAGGAGGCGTCCCATGGTGACCAAGGTGGTCCCCAAAGTGCTCACTATTTAGGCTTCTTATAATTTTTCATGCAGAAATATGCAATTTTTCATGCAGAAATATGCAAAAAATATTCAAAATCAAAATAGATAAATGTGCTACACTAATTAATGACGCACCAAACAGTGCTGAGAGTGGTGATTGGGTGTGATGGGGACCATGCCCCTCTACTAATGGGTGCTTTAGGTGACTGATGTGAAGAATTCCAGTCAGATACAGTTCGAGCTCGCCTGAGGAAGGATCAGAGAATCCGAAACGTCGCGATGATGGCTTGAACTAATGAAAACGGGCCTCCATCATGAGTGTAGATGATGTAGAGAGCCACAGAAATAGTTTTCAGAATTTTTAGAGGACTTAGAAGATATGTTCTCCATCCAAACAGATGTTGAGATTCGTTTTTTGAGTGGTGGAACCCCACCACACCCTAAACCTAACATTAGTAGAGCACACACACCTAGAAGGAACAGCCCTAGAGCTTCTAGCCCTAGTGTTTCTAGCCCTAGAGCTTCTAGCCCTAATTTGGGAATTTTTTGCAATAATTTCAAACAATTTTTAAGCTCTGTGGGCCTTGGGGATCGTTTTGGAAGCCATGGGACATGTCTGGGCAAATCCTAAAGCGGGCAGTTGAAGTGTGTGCCAGTGCACAACCTAGTTTTGGACTTTGTCTAAGCTATGGAATTTTTTGAGCCCCTAACTCAGCCAGTGCCACGTCTCTGCACTTTGGGACTTTGTCAGGAGACGTCCCATGGTGACCAAAATGGTCCCCAAAGTGCTCACTATTTAGGCTGCTTATAATTTTTCATGCAGAAATATGCAATTTTTCATGCAGAAATATGCAAAAAATATTCAAAATCAAAATAGATAAATGTGCTACACTAATTAATGACGCACCAAACAGTGCTGAGAGTGGTGATTGGGTGTGATGGGGACCATGCCCCTCTACTAATGGGTGCTTTAGGTGACTGATGTGAAGAATTCCAGTCAGATACAGTTCGAGCTCGCCTGAGGAAGGATCAGAGAATCCGAAACGTCGCGAAGATGGCTTGAACTGATGAAAACGGGCCTCCATCATGAGAGTAGATGATGTAGAGAGCCACAGAAATAGTTTTCAGAATTTCTAGAGGGCTTAAAAGATATGTTCTCCATCCAAACAGATGTTGAGATTCGTTTTTTGAGTGGTGGAACCCCACCACACCCTAAACCTAACATTAGTGGAGCACACACACCTAGGAGGAACAGCCCTAGAGCTTCTAGCCCTAATTTGGGAATTTTTTGCAATAATTTCAATTAATTTTTAAGCTTTGTGGGCCTTGGGGATCGTTTTGGAAGCCATGGGACGTGTCTGGGCAGGTCCTAAAGCGGGCAGTTGAAGTGTGTGCCAGTGCACAACCTAGTTTTGGACTTTGTCTAAGCTATGGAATTTTTTGAGCCCCTAACTCAGCCAGTGCCACGTCTCTGCACTTTGGGACTTTGTCAGGAGGCGTCCCATGGTGACCAAGGTGGTCCCCAAAGTGCTCACTATTTAGGCTGCTTATAATTTTTCATGCAGAAATATGCAATTTTTCATGCAGAAATATGCAAAAAATATTCAAAATCAAAATAGATAAATGTGCTACACTAATTAATGACGCACCAACCAGTGCTGAGAGTGGTGATTGGGTGTGATGGGGACCATGCCCCTCTACTAATGGGTGCTTTAGGTGACTGATGTGAAGAATTCCAGTCAGATACAGTTCGAGCTCGCCTGAGGAAGGATCAGAGAATCCGAACCGTCGCGAAGATGGCTTGAACTGATGAAAACGGGCCTCCATCATGAGAGTAGATGATGTAGAGAGCCACAGAAATAGTTTTCAGAATTTCTAGAGGGCTTAAAAGATATGTTCTCCATCCAAACAGATGTTGAGATTCGTTTTTTGAGTGGTGGAACCCCACCACACCCTAAACCTAACATTAGTGGAGCACACACACCTAGGAGGAACAGCCCTAGAGCTTCTAGCCCTAATTTGGGAATTTTTTGCAATAATTTCAATTAATTTTTAAGCTTTGTGGGCCTTGGGGAGCGTTTTGGAAGCCATGGGACGTGGCTGGGCAGGTCCTAAAGCGGGCAGTTGAAGTGTGTGCCAGTGCACAACCTAGTTTTGGACTTTGTCTAAGCTATGGAATTTTTTGAGCCCCTAACTCAGCCAGTGCCACGTCTCTGCACTTTGGGACTTTGTCAGGAGGCGTCCCATGGTGACCAAGGTGGTCCCCAAAGTGCTCACTATTTAGGCTGCTTATAATTTTTCATGCAGAAATATGCAATTTTTCATGCAGAAATATGCAAAAAATATTCAAAATCAAAATAGATAAATGTGCTACACTAATTAATGACGCACAAAACAGTGCTGAGAGTGGTGATTGGGTGTGATGGGGACCATGCCCCTCTACTAATGGGTGCTTTAGGTGACTGATGTGAAGAATTCCAGTCAGATACAGTTCGAGCTCGCCTGAAGAAGGATCAGAGAATCCGAAACGTCGCGAAGATGGCTTGAACTGATGAAAACGGGCCTCCATCATGAGAGTAGATGATGTAGAGAGCCACAGAAATAGTTTTCAGAATTTCTAGAGGGCTTAAAAGATATGTTCTCCATCCAAACAGATGTTGAGATTCGTTTTTTGAGTGGTGGAACCCCACCACACCCTAAACCTAACATTAGTGGAGCACACACACCTAGGAGGAACAGCCCTAGAGCTGCTAGCCCTAATTTGGGAATTTTTTGCAATAATTTCAATTAATTTTTAAGCTTTGTGGGCCTTGGGGATCGTTTTGGAAGCCATGGGACGTGTCTGGGCAAATCCTAAAGCGGGCAGTTGAAGTGTGTGCCAGTGCACAACCTAGTTTTGGACTTTGTCTAAGCTATGGAATTTTTTGAGCCCCTAACTCAGCCAGTGCCACGTCTCTGCACTTTGGGATTTTGTCAGGAGATGTCCCATGGTGCCCAAAATGGTCCCCAAAGTGCTCACTACTTAGGCTGTTTATAATTTTTCATGCAGAAAGATGCAATTTTTCATGCAGAAATATGCAAAAAATTCCAAAATCAAAATAGATAAATGTGCTAAACTAATTAATGACGCACCAAAAAGTGCTGAGAGTGGTGATTGGGTGTGATGGGGACCATGCCCCTCTACTAATGGGTGCTTTAAGTGACTGATGTGAAGAATTCCAGTCAGATACAGTTCGAGCTCGCCTGAGGAAGGATCAGAGAATCCGAAACGTCGCGAAGATGGCTTGAACTGATGAAAACGGGCCTCCATCATGAGAGTAGATGATGTAGAGAGCCACAGAAATAGTTTTCAGAATTTCTAGAGGGCTTAAAAGATATGTTCTCCATCCAAACAGATGTTGAGATTCGTTTTTTGAGTGGTGGAACCCCACCACACCCTAAACCTAACATTAGTGGAGCACACACACCTAGGAGGAACAGCCCTAGAGCTTCTAGCCCTAATTTGGGAATTTTTTGCAATAATTTCAATTAATTTTTAAGCTTTGTGGGCCTTGGGGATCGTTTTGGAAGCCATGGGACGTGTCTGGGCAGGTCCTAAAGCGGGCAGTTGAAGTGTGTGCCAGTGCACAACCTAGTTTTGGACTTTGTCTAAGCTATGGAATTTTTTGAGCCCCTAACTCAGCCAGTGCCACGTCTCTGCACTTTGGGACTTTGTCAGGAGGCGTCCCATGGTGACCAAGGTGGTCCCCAAAGTGCTCACTATTTAGGCTGCTTATAATTTTTCATGCAGAAATATGCAATTTTTCATGCAGAAATATGCAAAAAATATTCAAAATCAAAATAGATAAATGTGCTACACTAATTAATGACGCACCAAACAGTGCTGAGAGTGGTGATTGGGTGTGATGGGGACCATGCCCCTCTACTAATGGGTGCTTTAGGTGACTGATGTGAAGAATTCCAGTCAGATACAGTTCGAGCTCGCCTGAGGAAGGATCAGAGAATCCGAAACGTCGCGAAGATGGCTTGAACTGATGAAAACGGGCCTCCATCATGAGAGTAGATGATGTAGAGAGCCACAGAAATAGTTTTCAGAATTTCTAGAGGGCTTAAAAGATATGTTCTCCATCCAAACAGATGTTGAGATTCGTTTTTTGAGTGGTGGAACCCCACCACACCCTAAACCTAACATTAGTGGAGCACACACACCTAGGAGGACCAGCCCTAGAGCTTCTAGCCCTAATTTGGGAATTTTTTGCAATAATTTCAATTAATTTTTAAGCTTTGTGGGCCTTGGGGATCGTTTTGGAAGCCATGGGACGTGTCTGGGCAGGTCCTAAAGCGGGCAGTTGAAGTGTGTGCCAGTGCACAACCTAGTTTTGGACTTTGTCTAAGCTATGGAATTTTTTGAGCCCCTAACTCAGCCAGTGCCACGTCTCTGCACTTTGGGACTTTGTCAGGAGGCGTCCCATGGTGACCAAGGTGGTCCCCAAAGTGCTCACTATTTAGGCTGCATATAATTTTTCATGCAGAAATATGCAATTTTTCATGCAGAAATATGCAAAAAATATTCAAAATCAAAATAGATAAATGTGCTACACTAATTAATGACGCACCAAACAGTGCTGAGAGTGGTGATTGGGTGTGATGGGGCCCATGCCCCTCTACTAATGGGTGCTTTAGGTGACTGATGTGAAGAATTCCAGTCAGATACAGTTCGAGCTCGCCTGAGGAAGGATCAGA
>VONZ01003417.1:0-21942 GCA_012976165.1 Labeo catla
AAAAATAAAATGTGATCCAAACATCTAAATAACAAAACTAATAAATAAAACAAAATTTAAAAACTATATAAAACCTATATATATATATAATAACTAAAACTAATAAAAAATGACCAAAAAAACCCCACAAAAAATAAAACTAATAAATAAAAATTAATAAAAACTATATGTATTAAAATAATAATAATAATAATAATAATAATAATAAATAAATAAATAAATAAATAAAAATTAGTACAACTTTGATAGGCATATTAAAAAATAAAACTAATAAAAATAACAAAAAACAACAAAATTACTAAAATGATTAAAATTAAACTGAAATTAAAATGTGAACCAAAAATGTATAAATAACTTAAACTAATAAATAAAAAAATATTAAAAAAAATGAGTAAAATCTTCAAAAATAAAATGTGAACCAAAACATCTAAATAACAAAACTAATAAATAAAACAAAATTTAAAAACTATATAAAACCTATATATATATATAATAACTAAAACTAATAAAAAATGACCAAAAAAACCCCACAAAAAATAAAACTAATAAATAAAAATTAATAAAAACTATATGTATTAAAATAATAATAATAATAATAATAATAAATAAATACATAAATAAAAATTAGTACAACTTTGATAGGCATATTAAAAAATAAAACTAATAAAAATAACAAAAAACAACAAAATTACTAAAATGATTAAAATTAAACTGAAATTAAAATGTGAACCAAAAATGTATAAATAACTTAAACTAATAAATAAAAAAAATATTTAAAAACTCTATGCAAAAAATGCATTTTCTCACTTCCAAACCTGAGATAAAGACTCGTGACAACTAGCCCCGGTGCACATTTGCATTGTGGTTGACGGGCTTAGATGAAGATGCTCCTTCATCATAATGTTTGTGGATTCTTAATGTTCTCATGCCAAGTTAATTTTACGAGCCAGCTAAAGTGTTTCATGGATGAAAACACGTCTGACAGGAAAATGATGAAACCTGCTAAACTTCTGTGTCGATTCATGAGGCGTTTTAACCGCTGGGTTTTGTTGAACATTAGCATATTTGTCTCTCTTTCTCTCTCTCCCGCCTCGGGCTGTTTGACAGGTTGATGTGAAGAGATGTAAATTTATCGAAATGCATTGCACACTGTTTCCAAATCCAATTTCCGTCTCCGCCCGCCTCGCGTTCGCTTTATGACGAACAGTGTTCAGCCGTAATCAAACATTGTTTTCTAGTCCTAATTCATGATTCCCAGCGTGAACCTGCCACAAATGGACAAAAATCTAAATAACACATTTTCGGTGAGATCAGATCTCTTGGTCGTAAACGACACGTTGAATTGGCTTTGGGGGGAAAAACACATAATAGATGTTTTTCGGAGAACTCCACATTCATCTGAGCCTGCGCTGAAAAATAATAATACAACAGAATATGCGAAGTTGCACATGCTGGGATGATTCATCTGAATGAGATCATTTTGGGATCAAATGTCATCTGATGTTGTAGTATTTCCATACTGTAATGTCCTCATATGACACAGCGGTGTATTCGCATACTGACCTCTACAGGAGACACTGAGAACTGCATGAGCTCAATGACATCATAAAACTAGTTAAACAAAAGGCTATTTTCGTAAATACTATGCATGCGGCTTTTTATCAGATCTAATCTATATAATTTATCTGTGCAGCATATACATTTTAACCTTGAAATATATGAACACTACTGTTCAGTACTGTTAGGGTCAGTATGTTTTTTGTTGTCTTTTCTGATTACTAAGGCTGCATTTATTTATTCAAAAATGTTGGAAAAATCTGAAATATTATTATAATTTAAAATAGCTGTTTTCTATGTGAGTATCCGTTAAGATGTAATTTATTCCTGTGATCAAAGGTGAATTTTCAGCATCGTTACTCCAGTCTTCAGTGTCACATGATCCTTCAGAAATCATTCTAATATGCTGATTTGCTGCTCAACAAACATTTATGATTATTGTCAGTGTTCAAAACAGTTGTGATGCCCAATATTGAAGAAACCATCATAAATCGAAAATATAAAAAATAACTAAAAGTAATAAATAAAAAGTAATAAAACCTATATACATATTAACTAAAACTAATAAAAAATGACAAAAAAAACCCACAAAAAATAAACTAATAAATAAAAATTAATAAAAACTATATGTATTAAAATAATAATAATAATAATAATAATAATAATAAATAAAAATTAGTACAACTTAGATAGACATATTAAAAAATAAAAATAACAAAAAACAACAAAATCACTAAAATGATTAAAATTAAACTGAAATTAAAATGTGAACCAAAAATGTATAAATAACTTAAACTAATAACTAAAAAAATATTTTAAAACTCTATAGTCACTTTAAAAAAAAGGACTAAAATCTTTAAAAATAAAATGTGAACCAAAACATCTAAATACCTAAAACTAATAAATAAAAAAATATTTAAAAACTCTATAGACACCTTAAAAAAAAAGGACTAAAATCTTTAAAAATAAAATGTGAACCAAAAATATATAAATAATTAAAGCTATATATAACTACTATATACTATAATAAAAAATGTAATGTAAAAAAATAACTACAATTAAAATGTGAACCAAATATATATAAATAATTAAAAAACTCTATAGACACTTTAAAAAACAACAACAACAACAACAACAAAACGACTACAACTTTAAAAATAAATTGTTAACCAAAAATATGTAAATAACTAAAACTAATTAAAAAAAATAAATAAATAATTGAAATTTTAATTTCAAGTGAAAACCGAAGATATAAAAAATATACAGATAAATAGAACATTCATTATGAATGTCTTTACTGTCAGTTTTGATCAGTTTGCATCCTTGCGGAATAAAAATAATTTGTAATATTTATAAAACATCTAACTCTCTATCTATCTATAGGCCAGTAAATATGCCAAACTGTATTTTTACAGTTCCAACTTTCAGCTGTAAAACACAAAGACTGAATCAATACATCACTGTATTAATTGCATGTGTTAATGTGTAAGAAAAACATAAGATTTCAGTGAAAATGTTGGATGCAACACATCTTTGTTAACTGTCTGAACACAATTTGCAGTTCTGCTCCCTGTTTGATTCTGAATCATTTTTGGTTTTGAGGTTTGTGTGAGTTTTCTGTGAATGTGCTATTTGATGATGAACTTAGGAAACTGTGTGTTTATGGCATGTTATTAGAGGCTTGTTTAAAGATGCAGAATATGTTTACATCAGGATTTCCCCTTATTAATGTGATTTAGATTCAAACCCAGATCTAAATGACATTGCGAACCCAGACAAGGGTGTTGAACCTTTAACTCGTGTCGTGAATCACAGGACTTTGCATGTGAGATGCGATCAGTGAAGTTCCTCAGATCTCGTCTGGTTTCTGTGTTTCTGCCATCATCATGTCGGACCGAATGACCTCCCACGTCGCTGCGATGTGAAGAGGGGTCTGTATCTTGGCAACGCACCTAGCAACCACTTCTCGTAACCATGGATTATAACCTGTTGCCTAGGGAGACAGAGATGGAGGATTGATTTTCAAGGATGAAATTTACACACGACGAGAGAAGAGAAGAGAAGAGAAGAGAAGAGAAGAGAAGAGAAGAGAAGAGAAGAGAAGAGAAAATTTTACTAAATGAAGAGTTCATTTGCAAAAAACAGATCATTTTAATGTGCATTCCAATTAATCTCAAACTGCAGGTGGGTTATTTTGATTAAGTAAAAATGACACAAAAAAATAAAAATACAGCTAACGAACACAATAAAACACAATAAAAACATGATAACATAATAAAAAAATTAAATATAAAAAATGATAAAAAGAAAATTAAAAATAAAAAAAACTGAGTTATCTGTTTTTGCAAATAAACTCTTCGAATAATAAAGTTGTGTTGCATTGAAAAAAAAATTGTGTTTTTTAAATTGATTAAATGTGGACACCTTTTAAGAAACAATATTACTTCATTATTAAATAATGCTTTCTGGGGAGAATATCAAATTTAAGATTTTTTTTTTTAAAGAAATTTAAGACATTTAAACAAGAAAACAAATCTTAAATGGGGTCAGAAAAAATAACTTATTCTAGTTTTAAGCTTAAACTCACTTAATATGTATGTATGTATGTATGTATGTATTTATTAAAAAAAAAAAAAAACCTCTCTGTCATATTCCTTGTCAAGTAAAGGTATCTTCATTTATAAATGTTTAGATATTTATATTTTAAAACATAAAAAAATACTAAAAAAATAATAATAATAAATTAACATTTTTTGCAGTGTTAAAGTACGTTTTACAAGAAAATGCAATTTCCTTTCCCAAAAATTCTCCTTTAATTCAGTGTTTTACGTGCAGTTTCTGTGTAATTATTTGTGAAATTTACTAGCAATTTCTGAGTGAAAATTAAGTCTTTTTTTTTTACTTTGAAAAATTTCCATTCCAAAATTACTAGAAAATTTCACAGATAAATAGTAACAGCAAGTAACACACTGAATTAAACGTGAAATGCATAGAAAACCTGAAATATTATTTTCTTGTAAAACTTATATATATTTTACAACTTCAGAAAAAAAGTCTAAAAGTCAACAGAAAACATGATTTGGTTGATACGTGAATTTTTTAAAATTGCAAGATCTGACTCGCATGTCATTTTATAGCAAATTTAACTCTGTTTTTGACTAGTGATGGCATTTGGGGTCTCGTATGTATAGCAGAACAAGTGCACACACACACACACACACACACACACACAGAGTCTCCTGATCCTGGTCTAATGAAGGTCTTTACACCAGCATAGCATACAAACTGCTCATTACCCAGACTGCTCGTTTCCCATCATCCCCTGAGCGAAATGACAACACAAACAGGCGCGTGGCCTGCAGGGCAGCCGCTGGATATGAAAGTGTTCAGTGTCGCCCCTCCAGCGCTCACCCGCATCTAATGATAACCTGCCAGCGCTCAGCTGCGATAATGCACAGAGCATGTCCTTGGAAAGAG
Source organism: Labeo catla (assembly GCA_012976165.1). NCBI lineage: Eukaryota > Metazoa > Chordata > Actinopteri > Cypriniformes > Cyprinidae > Labeo > Labeo catla. The sequence continues at coordinate 5,035 of VONZ01003417.1, forward strand.
ACCAACTCAACTCTCTCAGTCTCTGTGTGTGTGTGTGTGTGTGTGTGTGTATGAGTTGGAGCATTTAAAAAAAGAAAAAAAAATGAAGTCTGAAACATCCGAAGTCTTCATATATATATAGATAGATAGATAGATAGAGATAGATAGAGATGTATAAAGAGTTTGTTTGCAAAAACTGATAACTCTATTTTTTTAAACAATTTTAAAAAATTGTATTTTTTCATTGTGCATTACAAATAATAAGCGAACTAACACAATAAAACTTCAGATTTTGGTGGCCCATTGACTTTCTTCAAAATATCTTCTTTTACGTTCCACAAAAGAATGAACGTCATATAAATTGTAGGTAAATGATGGCAAAAAAGTCAAAGTTATTTTTTAATATTATATATATATATATATATATATATATATATATATTTTTTATTAATATTTATATTAATTTTCTAATATGTTGAAATGGCTTTTTGGATTTCAAAATAAATAAATAATAAATAGTTAGGAAATACCTAAATACCTAATTTATCTTTGATAAATATAGTTTATCAAATAAACTCTTCAGATATAGATATAGATATAAAGCATCTGAATTTTATATATATATGAAGACTTCAGATGCTTCAGAGTTTTTTTTAAATGAGCATTTGTATCCGTCTCCTATGTCAGAAAAATCTTAAATCTGTTTTTTCTTCAAACGTGAAATATGTGAATGTATTTTCTTAGACTGAAATACATGTAAAATGTGTTTTAAATGCTTTTAGATATATTATATTTGTAAAATATGTTTTCAAAATATTAAAAACGGTAGAAAATATATTTACATAAATATTTTAAGTATTTTTTGAAATATCCTTTATATACTTTTTTTTTTTTTTTTTAGGGTTTTTTATTTATTTACTTTTTTATCCCCATGTAAAGTGAACAGTCGACTGACCCATATGACAAAAAATAATTAAGAGGTTTATTAGGTCAAATCTTTAAAATGTCTAAAGATGATTTACATCATTATTACTCCTCTCTTCCCTTACAAAAAAGTACAGAGGTAAAATACCATGGTACTTTTATACATCTAGTAAAATTATTAGACCTTACTATATATAAGACTTTGCTTCGATGTATGTTTATGATTTTAGTGGAAATATCATTACATATAACCATTAATCAGGAAAACTGCTGTGGACATTTTTGGTTGTGAAATAAGAGCTTCCTTTGTTTGTTAGTTTATGTGTGATCGTCAGACCTTCCGCCATTGAAACAGTGATCCAGCAGCGCCACCGTGTGGATGAGAATGAGACGCACAGCGGCGAACAGCAGTGAGAAGCGACGCTCATCGATCAGAAACATCACCTGAGACAACAAAAACATCTATTGATTCGAACACTGTGAGTATTTTATTTATTTCAATCCTTTCAGAGCAGTTTGTGTGGTGTGAGAGACAAAGTTTGTGTAGGTTATCTTAAGTTTAGCACGTGTTGTTCAGTTTGTGTCCACGTGATGACAGCAGAATCCACCAAAACAAACGAACTATACCGCAATATTCTCTTTTAGATTTTATGGCGTTCTTAAAATTGTTGCTAAAGTGCATCTAGTGATTAAAATCAAAGAAATCGCCTACTGAAAATATAATTTTGTAATCACAAAGACCTAATGTAGGAATACTCTAAATCTAAATGAGATAAAAATGACATAAAGTGAGGAATATGGGGGGTAATAGTGCACTTTAGTGTAGTCCATATGTCAAACAGATTCATTCAACTGATAGTTATGAGCTCTAATGATTGCGACTGTAACAGAAGCTCACAATATAAACACTTATTCAGTTTCTGGTGCCTGAAATCATTTGTTTACAAGCAGAAAGCATTCAACTGATGCTGCTCTATCATTAACAGAATATGTTTATATGCTTATCTAGTTCACAGATGCTAAACCATAAAATAAAAACGCAATGAGTAGGAAAATAACAGCTTAAACACATCCTTTCTCCATAAATGCACCTTTTCTAACTTGAAAAATTTAAGTTAGGCCAAGTTATTTATTAAAATGCAGTTTAAATGTATCTAAAATCTCGACTGACTAAATGACGCAGTCCCAGCTAACAACATAATAGGCTAACTTTCCCAGTGATTTATGAAAATGTTATTTCTGATTGTTCAAAACTGTTTTTTAAATGTTGTTTCTTAACACACCTGTTAAGGACAACACATTTTGTGTTACTTTTAACTCAACCATGTGTTATTCCTGCTAATTTTCCACACCCTAATGTGCTATAGTTATACACAAAATGACACTAAACATGTTAAAATAGTCAACACACACACAAAAAAAGTGTTAAAAAGCAACAGATTCTTTTTGAGAGTGTATAAGAATGTTAAAGTAACATTCCATTGTATCAGTTTGCAATTATGGGAATGTTACTTTTGAATGTTCTCTGCAGATTCTGAAACAAGTAGCAACATTTAAAAACTTCAAAAGAACGTGATGTATTGTAACATTTTTGTGCTATAACATTTTTAAAGATCAGATAAGTTTGAACATTCTGTCAATGTTACTGAAAGGTACAACAGGGCTAAAGGAAAAATATGTGCTTTTCACTGTGCCCAAAGTGTATGATTGCAGAAAAATGCATACATTTGTACTGAACATTTATGGAGCAACAGATTTTGCGTGAAAATAAATCATACAAGTTGTTTATTTTGTTTGAAAATCTTATAAATGTATGAGGTGGTAAGGGGGGCCTTTTACCCCACACACGGGGCACACAGTATTGATACAAATACTTAAGCTAAAATAATATATATATATATATATATATAATACTTGCTCAAAACAATCACTTTAGCAAAGTTTGTACTATTTTCTGCTTATTTTGATAAATAATAATTTTTTGTTCAATAAATATTAAAATATATTAATATAATCATTAAAATAAGTTAATATAAAACATATTTTAAAATACAGAATCAAAATCATCGTTAAATGTAAAGGAGATCCCATAAAAATTTACATTAGATTTACAATAGTAATAACAAATAATATTTTATTATATGATATGATTAATAGCATGTTTTTTTAAATATGATGGTTTCATTCTGAACATGGTGATTATCTTAAAGATGGACACCCAACGTAATATATGATATTTACCATCTGAATCTAACAACGTCATGTCAACAAAAGGAAAAGTCAGCCTTCTGTTAATTATCATGTTAATTATTTTGCCTTTTAGCCCCAACAGCAGGGGCGCTTTTTACCCCAAATACCATACTTTTACATGTTCTTTTGTTATTTAAAAACTGCTGTTTTAATTATCTTAAACAAAACTGGAAAAAAAATAAATAAATTAAGAAGAGCTTTGTCTCAAGTAGGGCTGTCAAATGATTAATTGCGATTAGTCGCATGCGAAATAAAAGTTTGAGTTTGCCTAATATATGTGTGTGTACTGTGTGTAATTGTTATGTATATATAAATACAAACACATTCATGTATATATTTAAGAAATATTTACAAGTATATGTATTTATTATAATTTTTATATAATTTTAAAAAATTATATAATATTGTACAGTTTAAAATTATAAATTATAAAAAAATATAAATTTTATATAATTTAAAACAAATTATATTTAATGTATATATGTTTATATTATATTATATATAATTATATATAATATATACAAAATATATATATAATGTATATATTTAAGAGAAATATGTTATGTAAAAAAATATTTTTAATCATGTATAACATAAATTATATAAAAATTCTAAAAACAAATACATACTTGTAAATATTTCTTAAATATATACATGAATGTGTTTGTATTTACATATACACATAATAATTACACACAGTACACACACATATATTAGGCAAACTCAAACTTTTATTTTCATGCGATTAATCACAATCAACATTAAAGGTTCAGACAAATTTGCACGTGCATCTTGAAAAGCGGATGTTTTAGGAAAAGTGCTACGCCACATTTTTCTGTCATGGTTTTAGAGGAAAATAATGTCATAATTTGTTCATAACGTTGAGAGAACCTCACCAGAACATTCTGAGAACGTTCTCTGTTAGCTGAGTTTGAAATTACATACTCGCTAAAGCACGTTTAACATTAACAGCATCCTGCGTGCATGCAAAAGAGTGTTTATTTATTAAGATATGAGTGTTTATTATTCAGTTGAACAGATCTTGCAGGAGTTCAGACGTGTCCAGACCCCGCCCTCGTCTGAGCCCTCATTTGAATAATTTGTGCTAATTGCTCACTTATGTGGAGAGGATCTGGCAGCCCTCAGACCGCTGATGAACTACACGTCTCTGGTGCCATTAACTCGCTAAACATCTCAGCGCTCAAGTGTCTATTCACACACGAGAGGCCCGCGGCACGCCGACATCAAATGCTGTTTGCAGGGTGAGAGACGCCGTGAGCTTCAATGTTCATCTGCCAACTGCTGGATCGGGCCAGGATTTGAGTGAATATCAAGAGCGTGCATGTGCGTGTGAATCAGGGCTGGGCAGAATTCAGAGTTTGAGAATAGACCCCCTTTAAACTCACGAGCTGGAGTTTGAATTGAATTGCCTACCACACACAAGATGTTGCATTGAAACGTGAACGATAACAGCGCAACAGTGAACGCCCACAGACGTTCAACAGTCTTCAGTTCTTCGGTAAAGAGCTTAAACTAAAGCAAGCCGCTCTGAGATTAAGAACATTGCAGCATTTGATCTGAAGTGAAATGTATTTTGAAAGACAAAAGTACTTTTTTTTTTCAGACTGTGAGCTTAATGTCTTTTGTCGGGGAATGAACTACAATCCCATGAGGCTTTGTGAATGATTTAATATATGAATCTTTGATCATGCATATCAAATTAAATTAAAATGATTTATTATTATTATTATTAATAGACTAGTTCACCCAAAACTGATCATTCTGTCATCATTTACTCTTTCATTTTTCTTTCATTTATCCATATTTTAATCTTCTTTTTAACCTGCATGTTGTTCCAAGCCTATATGATATTTTGAAGAATATTGGGAATATTTGGTTGCTGTTGACTTTCATTGTATGCACAAAAAACATTGAGACTTTCTTCAAAATATCTTCTTTTACGTTACACAACTGAACGAAGGGCATTTGTAAGTAAATGATGGCAAAAATTCCTTACATTTCTGTTATATTTTTTATATTTTTATATTTATACATATATTTTTATATGAATTGCTTTATTAATATATTTATTATTGTTTTAATTTATTTATTTTTATTTATTTTTATTTTATACTATGTTGAAGTCGCTTGTTAGCTAATACGTTAGTTAGGTAATTAATCAATAAAATAAATAAATAACGACTAAAATACATAAATAAAAATTAAGCGCACTTGCATCATAACCCCTAAATTTAAAGGTAATTTATTAAATATATATATATATATATATATATATTCATTTAATTTATCCATATTTTAATCTTCTTTCTAACCTCATTTAACCTGCATGTTGTTCCAAACCTATATAATATTTTGAAGAATATTGGGAATATTTGGTTGCTGTTGACTTGGATAAATACATAAATAAAAATTAAGTGCACTTGCATCATAACCCATAAATGTAAAGGTAATTTATTAAATATAAAGAAATATATATATGAATTAAATTTACATTTCATTGATCCTTTTTACTCTTCTTTTAACCTCATTTAACCTGCTTGTTGTTCCAAAACTGTATGATATTTTGAAGAATATTGGGAATATTTGGTTGCTTTTGACTTTCACTGTATGCACAAAAAACTTTGAGACTTTCTTCAAAATATGTCTTTTACGTTCCACAACAGAATGAAGGACAGACAGATTTGTAGGTAAATGATGACAAAAATTCCTTTAATATTTATATATAATATACTATAATATTTATATTTTTATATTTATACATATATTCATACATTAACTATTTTATATATTTATTATGATTTTAATTAATTTATTTTAATTTATTTTAATTTTATACTATGCTGAAGTCGCTTGTTGGACTTATAAACGTATAGAGTTAATAAGTTAGGTAAATAAATAACTAATGACAATAAATAAATTAAAATTAAGTGCACTTGCATATTATATTTATTAAATATAAAGAAATATATGTAAATTAAATATATAATTTCTATAGGTAGCTTCGGACGTTGATTTTTAATATCGAATGTTTCTGGAAATAGCCCGTAGGCTTGTGTTTTGTTATGTTAGCATGTTAGATGATTAAAAATTACATTTGCAGCAGTTACATTTAATTTAAACTTATATTTGAATTACAATTCTGCTTTTTGTTTGCTATCACGGTTCAAATTCAGTAACTAAATCGGAAATTAAAAGTCATTTTTAATTCACTTCTGAATGGTTCTCAACCCTGGTGTGTGTGTGTGTGTGTGTGTGTGATCTCTGCTGAAGAGGATCTTCCAGTGGCATTACAGGTGTGTCTGTAACATCTGGATCAGACTCATCCTCTCATCAGTCCTGCTGTGGTGTCAGCGCTGCCGTCCATTAAATCTCATGCTCACTGTCCTGCGCTGATGGATTTGATTTGATTGCTCGTCTAATTGAGCCGTCAGATGCAGCAGTGGGTGTGTGTGCATTAGCTGGCGTGTCTGTTAACCGTTATTTATGAGCGTCATTAGGACGTTAAACTCTCATCCGTTCATGTTTTCCGCTCGTTCACCGAAACGCCGTCACTTCATCTCTGTCACCATCGATTTTAAAACGTGTATTTTCACACAGAACAATAAATGATGTCGACAGCAGAAGGGCCGCAAACACTCTCATCAGTTCTGTTTTTTCTGAAACTCCTTATTTTGCTTTTGTTGATTTGATTTGCGTTTGAACCCAAACTAGAAATATTAAAACTGAGACTTAGTAACCAAAAATGTGTTTTAGGACATCATAATAATATGCTTGGTTTTTATTTTATTTTATTTTATTTTATTTTTTTTATTTTTTTTTTTAAATATGCTCCATGGCAATTACATGGTTTCTGAGCATGAACTGCAAAAAATAAAATAAAATAAAACAATTCCTATCAAAAGTTTTTGAAAAGTAAGATTAGTAATGTTTTTAAAGAAGTCTCTTCTGCTCACCAAGCCTGCATTTATTTGATTCAAAGTACAGCAAAAACAGTAAAATTTTAAAATATTTTTAATATTTAAAATACCTCTTTTCTATTTGGATATATTTTAAAATGTAATTTATTCATGTGATTTTAAAGCTGATTTTTCAGCATCATTACTCCAGTCTTCAGTGTTACAGGATCCTTCAGAAATCATTCGATTTGCTGTTCTAGAGACATTTCTGATTATTTTTATTTCTGTTTCAGATAAATGCTCTTCTTCTGAAATTTCTGTTCATCAAAGAAACCTGAAAAAAATCTACTCAGATGTTTTTAACATAATAATAATAAATGTTTATGAGCATATTGAATTAGAATGATATTAGAATGATTTCTGAAGAGTCATGTAACACTCAAGACTGGAGTAATGATGCTGAAAATTCAGCTTTGATCACAGAAATAAATTAAATTTTAAAATATATTCAGATAGAAAGCAGTTATTTTAAATAGTAAAAATATTTCAAAATTGTACAGTTTTTGCTGTACTCTGAATCAAATAAATGCCGGCTTGGTGAGCAGAAGAGACTTCTTTAAAAACATTAAAAATCGTAAATAATATTATTAAATCAAGATACATGTACTTGAGAAGCAAAATGACATTTTGAAAAATGTCCCTTTTTTTTAAGCATAAAATGAATTTTGATTCTTTTTTTTACATTTCAGTTTCACAGAAAACAAGACTAAATATCTTTTTTGCTTCTCAAGTTGTATGCATATTGAATTAGGCATGCTTAGATATTTGTACTGGAAAATGAGATAATGCAGTGTTTATTCCTTCTCTGACTACAGTATATTAAAGTACTGTGTTATTCCCATCTGACACCATGATTTTACCATGCTAGTAGTTTTTCAGGAGTATGTGCGGTTCATTTCTCTCCTGCGCTTCCCATCATACCGCCGGCTTCACGTCTCATCTAATCGTCTCTTCTCGTAGCTTCAGGACAGATGAACGTGAAGAGAAAGTGTAAAGCGTTTTCTCTACATACAAAGCTGCAGTTTGGTAGTTTTTCAGATCATTCACACATTTGAGTGAAACGAAACAGTGAAGCGAATCTTAAAACACAAGAATTCACGCCAGGAGTGAAATGAATATTTGAAAATTTACTGTGGTAGTACAGGAGGAAAAAATTTCCTTCAGGATGGTAATAAAGGTGTTTTCAAAGCAGCAATAAATAAATAAACCAAGCAAAGTCACATTGCATGCATTCAGGCTGTGCATTTGATCAGTTTAAGTCCTATTCACAATGAATGATTGGATTTAATATGGGAACTTTATTTCGAGTCCCATTGAATGGTTCTGGTTCTTTGTCGTGTGGCTCTATTGTACTGTACGTTATTGCAAATCATCCGCGCTCAAAGGATATTCACCTCCACTGTCTTGTTTTCCGTCTTTCTCTTCTCTGTCCTTGCTTTCATCTACTTATCTTTCCATCCCTTGCTCCATTTGCGCTTCTATTCAGGCCTGTCCAGGGTCTAATCACTTTCATCATGGTTTCTATTAGAGCCACTGAATACAGAGTAATTAAAGTGGAGAACAGCGAGAGAGAGAGACGGATGCAGAGCCAGTCATCCATGACAGACAGACAGAACAAAAGAGCTGAAGAACCAGACGCTTTACAGGTCAGAGAGAGACAGACGGAGTCAGTGCTTCTTCAGCCTGACAATCAGACGCTTTCACACGCAGAGTAAAGTATATGAAGTCGTGCGGTTTAGAGGAATGCGTTAAATGCATTTTTGCTCTGATTTTGGGCATAATGCACAGTTCAGTAAGGCACTGATTTGAGTCTCAGCAAGGAAAGTTTTGATGAAAACAGCAGTTTTCAAGTGGTGCAATGACGTCATTTCTAGTGTGTGGATTGAACTCTGGTCACTGAGTTTGGTGAGAGTGCCATCTGGATTAAAATAAAATAAAATGAAATGAAATGAAATGAAATGAAATAAAATAAATGTCCTAATAATAATAATAATAATAATAATAATAATAATAATAATCATTGTCATCATAATCATTGTTATCCTGAGTTTGGAGAGAGTGCCATCTAGTTTAAAATAAAATAAAATAAAATAAATAAATAAATAAATAAATAAAATTAATAATAAATAAAATAAAATAAAATAAAATGTTCTAATAATAATAATAATAATAATAATAATAATCATTGTCATCATAATCATTGTTATCCTGAGTTTGGAGAGAGTGCCATCTAGTTTAAAATAAAATAAAATAAAATAAAATAAAATAAAATAAAATTAAATTAAATTAAATTAAATTAAATAAATAAATAAATAAATAAATAAAATTAATAATAAATAAAATAAAATAAAATAAAATGTCCTAATAATAATAATAATAATAATAATAATAATCATTGTCATCATAATCATTGTTATCCTGAGTTTGGAGAGAGTGCCATCTAGTTTAAAATAAAATAAAATAAAATAAATAAATAAATAAATAAATAAAATTAATAATAAATAAAATAAAATAAAATAAAATGTTCTAATAATAATAATAATAATAATAATAATAATCATTGTCATCATAATCATTGTTATCCTGAGTTTGGAGAGAGTGCCATCTAGTTTAAAATAAAATAAAATAAAATAAAATAAATAAAATAAAATAAAATAAAATAAAATAAATAAAATAAAATAAAATAAAATAAAATAAAATAAAATAAATAATAAATAATAAATAAAACAAAATAAAATAAAATGTCCTAATAATAATAATAATAATAGTCATTGTCATCATAATCATTGTTATCCTGAGTTTGGAGAGAGTGCCATCTAGTTTAAAATAAAATAAAATAAAATAAAATAAAATAATTTTTTTTCAGGAACCTGTTACCATATGGTGAAAAACTGTAAATGGTTTACCATTACATTAAATGTAAATTTACTGTAAAATACCATCAAATTTGTTTTGTTTTGCAATAATGATTTATAGAATTTACAGTGAAAATAATTGAAATATGCATGCATATATACATACATAGAATTTAAAACTGAAAGTGTTTAGACACTTATTTATCTCTTTCTGTGTACATCACATTTTGATATCTGCAACAAATTTAATTTACAAAAGTGATTTTATATACTTTGAAAAAGGCATCAAATGCAAGTACAGTGTGTACTTCAATATTTGTGAAAATAAAATGTCAAAATACAGTCATACTAAATGTTATTCTATTTAAACTGACAAAGTAATATTTTACATGTAAAAGTTAGAAAATTCTAAAGTAGAAACCTGTTGCCATATGGTGAAAAACTCTAAATGGTTTACTATTACATTAAATGTAAACTTACTGTAAAATACCATTTAATTTGTTTTGTTTTACAGTTATGATTTATAGAATTTACAGTGAAAAGAACTGAAATACACATTCATATGTGACCCGGGACCACAAAACCAGTCATAAAGATCAATTTCTTGAAATTGAGATTTATACAGCATCTGAAAGCTGAATAAATAAGATTTCCAATGATGTATGGTTTATTTTAAATAAAATAAAATAAAATACAATACAATAAAATTACGATGTCCTAATAATAATAATAATTATCATTGTCATCCTGAGTTTGGTGAGAGTGCCATGTAGTATAAAATAAAATAAAATAAAATAAATTATCATTGTCATCATAATTATTGCCATCCTGAGTTTGGTGAGAGTGCCATCTAGTTAAAAATAAAATAAAATAAATACTAATAATAATTAATGTGCTGTTTTTTTCTCTTCAATCTTATTAACTTCTTATCAGCTTCTTCTTCATATTGCTCATGCATGTTATTAACTGAAAAGATGTTAGTTGTATGATATAATTCATTATTTTTGGCAGATGAATATTTGAAGGCAGTACTTTGTACTTTTAGAAACGTACCACATTCAAACAATTGCTTTCTGCTTGAAAGGTTTAATGATAATGCGTTTATGTTTTGTATTTCACTTGTATATTTTTGCTTTCAATTTGATTGCAAACATTTATTTTTAAAATTACTCTCATATATGTTATTTTTTTTAGCATTCATTAGGTTTTATAAACTATTTGTCCAAAATACACTGCAAAAACTTACTTTCTTACTTAGATTTTTTGTCTTGTTTCCAGCCAAAATATCTCAATATATCAAAGTCAAAATTAAGCACAAAAAAAAAGCAAAATAATCTTGTTTTCTGCTTAAAATAAGATTATTTTGCTTACCCCATTGGCAGATTATTTGGCTTTTTTCTAAGCAAAAACTCACTTCTTTCTGAAAACAAGACATCATTTCAAATCATTTTTGATTGTCTAGAAAATCCTTCTTGACTTAAGAATTGTTAGATATTTTGGCTGGAAACAAGACAAAAATCTAAGAAAGAAAAGCATTTTTGCAGTGTTTTATTTGCTTTTAAATTGATAAAATATTTGCAAGCACTCAAATGATACTAGAGCTTTTCTCAGAACTAAAATTATTTTTATCCAACTCGTCTCAAGGTCGTTTTTAATGGATGAAGTCAGTTCCTCTTGAGTTCACACAGAGAAGCCGCTGTGTTCATTTTTATTACCATTGTGAGAGTTTGACAACTAGAAAATGCCCAAGAATAGATCTATTGCTTCGTATTTTAACTATATGTAAATATAGAATGAAATATTTAAAGTATTTAGATTGGAAAGTGTACTTGTGCTCTTTCTTTTTTTTTTTTAAAAAAAAAAAACCTTTTTTAGATTTTTATGTGAAAACATTTATACTTTTTTTGTGGATTAAGTGTTCAGACACTTATTTGCCTCTCTCTATACACATAGATACTGTAATATTTACATTTAAAAATTAGAAAATTCTACAGTAGAAACCTGTTACCATATGGTGAAAAACTGTAAATGGTTTACTATTAAATAAAATGTAAATTTACTGTAAAATACCATCAACTTTTGTTTTGTTTTGCAATTATGATTTATATAATTTACAGTGAAAAGAACTGAAATACACATGCATATGCATAATCTGAAAGCTGAATAAATAAGATTTCCATTGATGTGTGGTTTGTTAGGGCAATATTTGGCCGAGATACACAGTAAAAAATAAAAAACACAATTTGTTAAGTCAGCTTAAAATAATTTGTTACCCTGCTGCCTTAAAATTTTAAGTTCAGTCAACTCAAATAAGTTTTTTTCAACTTGAAAGGTTAAGTTGCACTAAGTAACAACTTAGATATTTGTGTTTGCTAAACTTAACAGATGGGTAAGTAACCCAGCTGCCTTAAAATTTGAAGTTGATTCAACTCAAATATCTAAGTTGTCACTTAGTATAATTTAACATTTCAAGTTGAATAAACTGTTTTTGAGTTGACTGAACTTAAAATTTTAAGGGAGCGAGGTTACAAATTATTTTAAGTTGATTCAACAAATTGTTTTTTACAGTGTACAACTATTTGAAAATCTGGAATCTGAGGGTGCAAAAAAAAATCGAAATATTGAGAAAATCAACTTTAAAGTTGTTCAAATGAAGTTTTTAGCAATGCATATTACTAATCAAACATTTGATATATTTACGGTAGGAAATGTACAAAATATCTTCATGGAACATGATCTTTACTTAATATCCTAATGATTTTCGGCATAAAAGAAAAATCAATCATTTTGACCCATACAATGTATTTTTGGCTATTGCTACAAATATACCCGTGCGACTTAAGACTGGTTTTGTGGTACAGGGTCACATATAAATATAAAATTAAATATTGAGAGTGTTTAGATTGAAAAGTGTACTTGTTCTGTTTATTTTTTTATTTATATTTATTTTTTAATAAAACCCCCCTTTTTAGATTTTTATGTGAAAACATTTATACTTTTTTGTGGCTTAAGTGTTCAGACACTTATTTATCTCTCTATATATACATAGATACTGCAATATTTACATTTAGAAATTAGAAAATTCTACAGTAGAAACCTGTTACCATATGGTGAAAAACTGTAAATGGTTTACTATTAAATAAAATGTAAATTTACTGTAAAATACCATCAACTTTTGTTTTGTTTTGCAATTATGATTTATATAATTTACAGTGAAAAGAACTGAAATACACATGCATATACATAATCTGAAAGCTGAATAAATAAGATTTCCATCGATGTATGGTTTGTTATGATAGGACAATATTCGAAAATCTGGAATCTGAGGGTGCAAAAAAAATCAAAATATTGAGAAAATCACCTTTAAAGTTGTGCAAATGAAGTTCTTAGCAATGCATATTACTAATCAAAAATTAAGTTTTGATATATTTACGGTGGGAAATGTACAAAATATCTTCATGGAACATGATCTTTACTTAATAACCTAATGATTTTCGGCATAAAAGAAAAATCAATCATTTTGACCCATACAATGCATTTTTGGCTACTGCTACAAATATACCTGAGTGACTTAAGACTGCTTTTGTGGGTCATCTTAGCAGTGAATTCCCCCTTTTAATATATTTTAGTGTTTGCATGTACTGTGCATATCTACACCCAGTAAAATACATCTGCATTGTGACATCAAATGTGACCAAATCATCAAATAAGTCAGCTAAGACTTTCAGCAGAGTGTGTAGGCTGATGCGTTCTGACCCGGACTGATGTGGTGCGGTGCGTTCGGTCGGATCAGAGCGGCTGTAATGTTCGAATCCATCACCCCGAAGCTCAATACGCTCCCTAAATCCAATTGTTTTAATTTTACATCGATCAATTATTTGTTCAAGCCGAACATGCTGTGACTCACGAGCCGCGAAATGCAGCGGGAACAATGGGAGGAACCGTGCGCGGCTCAAACATCTAACGCAGCAAATCGCTCTGCAATCTTCTCCTCTTTTCTTCCCCCTCTCTTCATCTTCCCCAGCACAATGACGGCTCTCTCAGCGCTCTTCCACTCCTCTGCCGCGGCTCCACAATAGGTGCTTATTTGGGAAGCACTTTGGATGGAGCTGCAGTCTTGACAGGGTGCCATTATACGGGCTGCGAGATTTAGACGCACACCCACCCGAAGACTCGCGGTCGGCAGAAACGCTCGTTCATTAGAGGCCCGAGCGCGTCACATTTGACACCCGAATGCACTTTGAGCATAAACGCTCACGTGGTTAATAGCCGGGGTGTAAGTGTATAGATCTGACCGTCCGTATAGAGAGAGAATGCATGTGCGGATGAAAATAAAAGCAGCCGCGCGGATGAGTTTTGAATTATAGCTTGTTCGCCGGCCTGTCAATATCAGGCAGAAAAGCGTTTCAAGGGCTCGACTTTGTTTTGGTTCACCTCTGATTACCATCATAATCTAGCGAACGTTCTCTGCAGTCCAAACACACACACACACACACACACTGTCTCCGTCTTTGTGCTTGGCGTAGTGATTGCCTCGTATTTAACACTCTTTTCTAGCACAAAACGCTTCTCCAATACCGATCACGGCCGAACGCGGCTCATTTCAATCTGTGAAAGGCGGTTTTTTGATTCCATCAGCAGAAAGCGCCGTCAGGCGTGACAAAGGCCATTCGATAACACGCTCGCCGGAAGAGAGAGCACGCACGCCGAACGGCTTGCTTTCAGCAGGTTTAAGAATATTTAGAGGTCTTTTGGGTACTGATGTTGAATTTGCATTTAAATTTGCCATTCAGGATTTCGGACGGAAAATTCACCTTGAATAAAAGCCATTACTGGCGTTTAAGGGAAGCCCTACCGCTGACGTGTTAACCTTTAGAAGTGCTGATAACCGCAGCGTCGTGTGCGAAACGCGGGAAAGTGGACGGCAAATAGGCTGTAATCGCCTCGTTCGCAGCTTGTTGACCTTAGCGCTGATCTGTATGCATCTTCCGATGGTTGCCAGATCCTCAGTCAGAGGGGAATTTGATCACTGGTCCAAATTAAAATCAGCAGTAAATTGGAGCAGCTGATTGCCTGAGCGCCATTGAGAGTTGTGTAAGTGGATGCTGAAGGACACGCTCAATCTATACGTCACGTCTGCTCTGATACACGCTTATTACTTGTGCGTTTTAGGGCCTGAACACAGGTTTTTTTTTTAAAAATGCAGCTTTTTGTATGCGGT
The DNA here is from genome assembly GCA_012976165.1 of Labeo catla. Classification (NCBI taxonomy): domain Eukaryota; kingdom Metazoa; phylum Chordata; class Actinopteri; order Cypriniformes; family Cyprinidae; genus Labeo; species Labeo catla. Next base: position 20,241 of record VONZ01003417.1, read on the forward strand.
TTGGACGTTTATCCACACACAAAAAACACACTATCAAGTCATTGAAACTGAACCTTTTTCAATACTGGGTGAAGGTTTTCAGAAACTCTGAAAATTTTTGCTTGTGACATCAAAGTACATACTTTTTTTTCAGGCTTCTGATTGGCCAACATGGCCATGGTTATATCGCCACCTGTTAGTTGGCATGCTCTTGTTTTTGCATTTTCATCTGGACATTTTTTTTTTAAACGAACGAGGTAAAATTCTGACTTTACAGCTCGCCATTTTGACTTTACATCTCACAATTCTAACTTTACAGATTGCAGTTCTGAATTTGCATCTCACAATTCTAACTTTACAGCTCATCATTTTGACTTTACATGTGACAATTCGAATTTTACAGCTCACCATTTTGACTTGACATCTCGCAATTCTAACTTTACATGTTGCCATTTTGAGTTTACGTCTTACAATTCTAAGTTCACACCTTTCAGTCCAAACTTTACATCCCACAATTCTAACTTTACAGCTCACAATTCTGAATTTACATCTCGCATTTTTAGCTTTACATCTCACGATCTTGACTGTACAGCTCACAATTCTGACTTTACAGATCATAATTCTGTCTTTACATCTTGCAATTCTGACTTTACATCTTGCAATTCTAACTTTACACCTCATCATTTTGATGTTACATCTCACAATTCTAATTTTACAGTTAGAATTTTAACTTTACATCTCAAAATCCTAACTTTACAACTTGCAATTCTAACTTTACATCTTTCCATTTTGACCTTATGTCTCACAATTCTGTTTACATTTTGCAATTCTGAATTTACATCTTGCAATTCTAACTTTACAGCTCATCATTTTGACTTTACATCTCACAATTTTACTTTCCAGCTTACAATTCTGACTTTACAGATCACAATTCTGAATTTACATCTCGCAATTCTAACTTTACACCTCATCATTTTGACTTTAACAATCACAATTCTAACTTTACATCTCACAATTCTAACTTTTTTCTAGCTTGCAATGCTAACTTTGCATCTTTCCATTTTGACCTTATGTCTCACAATTCTGTTTACATTTTGCAATTCTGAATTTACATCTTGCAATTCTAACTTTACAGCTCATCATTTTGACTTTACATCTCACAATTTTACTTTCCAGCTTACAATTCTGACTTTACAGATCACAATTCTGAATTTACATCTCGCAATTCTAACTTTACACCTCATCATTTTGACTTTAACAATCACAATTCTAACTTTACATCTCACAATTCTAACTTTTTTCTAGCTTGCAATGCTAACTTTACAACTCATCATTTTGACTTTACATCTCGCAATTCTAATTTTACAGTTCGCAAGTTTAACTTTACATCTCAAAATCCTAACTTTACATCTCGCAATTCTAACTTTACAGCTTACAATTCTGACTTTACAGATCACAATTCTGACTTTACATCTCACAATTCTAATTTTACAGCTCACAATTTTGATTTTACATGTCAAAATTGTAACTTTACATCTCGCAATTCTAACTTTATATCTCAAAATCCTGTCTTTCCATCTCAATTCTAAGTTTGCATCTCGCAATTCTGGCTTTAGATCTCACAATTCTAAATTTACATCTCACAATTTTTGGTTTGTTTGTTACTACCACAGCATATAAAAAATGGAAAATGTTTTTTTCCTCTCTTACAATTAGAATTTTT
>VONZ01003418.1:0-21848 GCA_012976165.1 Labeo catla
CCAAACATTACATTTTCCAGGTTTCTCTGTTTTCACTGTTATACACGTGGGGCTATTATGCACCTCTTGAATCTGAGTCTAGAATGTGTCGATTAAAAACACAGACGAAAAAGATGTAGAAATGAGCAATCTCACATATTGCATATGTCTACGAAAGATAATGCTATCATCAACACTAAACTACATATGAAAAATAAATAATAATATGAAAAATATATGAAAAATAATGTAATCATCAACACTAAACTGCATAAAAATTAAAACTGCATAATGTTACTGAGTGAAATGTTAATCCAGGAAGTGGTAAGGACTGTGCAAGCTTTGGGAGTGCTGATGGAAGCCATCTACTGCATCTTTGCTTTGACAACAATACTGAATATGATACAATTTTAATATTTGATAAAAATGTGATTTTCTCTTTTTTGCTTTATGAAACCTATCTATATTCAAGTGTTAATAAAAAAAAACAATGCTTGAAGCTGGAATAAAACAGTTTTTTTTTTGTTTGTTTAAAAGTAGAAGGATATGTTCTTTATTTTGGTGGACTGCATGTTCAGACATGCAACAATATATTCTGTGGACCATGAAAGTTTAGTACAAATCATCAAAAATGCTGTAGGTGGCTGGAAAGTTTTTTGTTTGTTTGTTTGTTTTCAAAAATGCTGGTGGGAAAAAGTTCATTGGCAATCATCCTGTTACACATGAGTGAGTAAAAGCATTAGTGGAAGGTCACACCTTTTTGAAGGTAAGTCACTAAATAAACATTACATGAGTGATGCCCACATCTGTGAAAATTACCTAGAAGTGTTGGTTGGTTGTACTAACTGTAAGTAACTTTGCAGCTACACGTCAACTAATTCTCATTAATTTGCAGAGTAGACTGAGTAGTAGGTTAGGTTTAGGGTTAGTAGAATATGTCGACATATACTTGCAAAGTTTCTCATAGTTTGTATGTTGAATGTTGTGGACCCATCAAAATAAAGTGTTAGAAGATGATTGCTAGCTAACATTTAGTTGCAAAGTTACTTACTGTGATGTAGCAGACTTCAAATGGTAACCTCCGGACGCCACAAAAACAAGATCACACCATAAATGGGATGATGGTAGGGTTGCCAGGTTTTCACAACAAAACCCACCCACTTGCTAACTAGCCCAAAAGTAGCTCAATCGCATTTTGAGGGGGTCCCCCATTAAAAATCGTGGTCCAGGGGGTAAAATACACATTTTTGGGCAGGATTCCCTCATAAAATGAGCATTTCAGGGGCTAAATATTACATTATTAGGGTTGCTTCAACCCGCGGACATGAAAAACAACCATTGGCTCAATAGTGTTAAAGTAGCTTGGCAACACTGGATGGCCTACTTTCTTATTCCTCAGCTTCCCTGTTCGCATACAGTATGTGTCTAAGCACATAAGCTTAAAGGAGAAGTGAAACCTTTTTCTTAATATATGCAAATGAAAGTACTGAACAGTGTAAATGAATACATAACATACTTGTAAAACATTCTAATGTGCTGCAAACTCATAGTGATGCATATATAACGTACTATAACTCTAAATTGCATTAATTTGTGCGTAAACAGTCGAGTTTTGTAAGTTGCACTACCCACTGAAGAATACGTATTTCTCTGAACAATTGTAAAATGGGTGTGTTCAAGTCTGCATCATCTTTAAGGTTTGAAAATACAGTGTAGCATCTGGCCCAATCAGACATACATTAATTGTTACATTTAACAAATAGTCTTTAAACCCAACAAGCCAGCTATATGCTAGAGCTCTGGAGACAACCCCCCCAAAGCAACTAACACCCCAAAAGTGCTCAGTTGCCAGGGCGACCATCTGATAAGAGGTTTTATTGCCCAGAGGGATGCACATTTACCCATGCTACATTTGCCCATAGGAAAGACACAATGCCTATAGAAATAGACTCTTTCCTATTCATTCACAGACAACCTTTTCTTTTATCAATCCAGCCTCGACGGGCCAAGCGCCTTGGGCGGTGGAGATAGTCACTTGGCACGCTAGAACTTGGCAGGTGTCTCCGTGAACACATGTGATGGGTAGAAGGCTCTTTTTTTTCCCAGATGGGGCGGGCACAGCCGAGACTGGATGAGGGTGACCACACTGCCGGAGTCGAGGATCACTCTCATTGGTTTTCCATTTAGCGTTATGTCTGCCTCGGGGGCCGCCGGTGGAGGGCTCTGATGTGCGATGCAGCCCGCCAGCCAGGTCCGCGGCGGTGTTGTGGGCTCTGCAGTGGGCATGGGTTCGTCTTGGGGCGAGGGAACCGCCGGTCTGCCGACTGTGCGCGGGGTGCCCTCCAGCGCGCATCGCTCCTGGACCACCCTCCGCCGAAACGGCGGCGCTCTGTCCCCAGCTTCCCGGTGTTGAACGGCATCCGCCAGTTCGATCGCCTCCACAAGCTCGAGGATGGTGGCAAGGTTCCTCATTCCCAGCGCCTGCCGGTGGGATCGCGGGAGGGCACGGAGGAGGCAATCGATGACCACCCGTTCCACTACCTGAGCAGCGGTGGGCTCTCCTTCAAGTAGCCAGTGTTGTGCAATGCGTGTGAGTTCGGCCACCTGGGCATGGGCTGGCACCCGGGCTTTATATTCCCAGTCGTGAAACTGCTGGGCCGCGCAGATCGGGGATAGACCAAGCCGAGCTAAAATTTCCCGCTTCACCTCGGCGTAATTCTCCGCAGCAGCTGGGGGCATCGAGAAATAAGCGCGTTGTGCTTCACCGGGGAGGAGGGGTGCCAACGCCAGTGCCCATTCTTTGACGGCCCACCCTTCACGGGTGGCGGTGCTCTCAAAGACTTGAAGGAAAGCCTCCACATCGTCGTACGCCATCATCTTTGGTAAAAGGCGGGTGGCTTGCGCTCGGGGGTCAGGTAATGGAACGTGCTGAGCAGCGGGTTCTTCCTCAGCTCTGCTCTGCCGGGTGGCCAGATGTTCCACTATTAGTTGCTGGCGGATGCTCACCTCGGTGAGGCGCTGAAGCAGATCTTGCATCTCCATAGGGGAAGAGCGCACGCCACTTTCCGCTGCAACAGACGAAGACAGAAAAAAAAACTTTTAGTGGGGTGCTGGGCCAACGCTTGTCAGTGATTCTTCATGCAATCGCCTGCATTCTCCACCAGATGTCACGGGTGAAGAATCACACGACAAGGTAAGCTGAGTGAACAACCCCGGAGGGTGGATTTTATTGACAATACTTGAAAACAGTGACGGAGAAAAGAAGGCGTGAAGCTGGTGCGGCTGGTGCTCAATGTCTTCCTCTTGTGCTTGAAAGTGGGTGTCCAGAGGTGCTCCAGTGAGGGTTGTCGGTCACTCGCTGCTTTCTAAAAGAGGAAAGAACAGAGGGTAGTTGCCGTGCTTCCAGCTCAAGACGTTCGTCTGTCTGACCTAATAAACAAGCGGCTTATAAAGCCGCGCCGTTGATGAGGAAGCAGCGGTGACCGATCAGCGGTGATGAAGATGTGCAGGTGCAGATCGTTTGTAGCCAGGGCGCCGCTGATGAGCCCGGAGACACTCGTCACAGGTGCAAATACGATGGAAAGGATGATGTTCAGGATGTGCGCATTGCAGTTTAGTCTGGTGGTGTATTCACACAATACAGCAACTATGGTGGCTCTGCAGTCAGTGACAATCTCTATCTGGCCTCATGGCAAAAACGTACCTGGGGGCACTTTTTCATGAGATGTGAAATGCCAATACCAATAATTACATATCACTGCAGTTTCACTACAGTTTGGTCTTTCATGCATTGAGCCATGTTAAGCAGTTTTCAAGTTAAAGGGTTGGTTCACCCAGAAATAAAAATTGTCATTAATTACTCACCATCATGTCGTTCCAAATCTGTGAGACCTTCATTCATCAAAGAAACACAAAAAGTATCCTCATAGCTTCAGAAAATTGCAGTTGAACCACTGACGTCACATAGACTATTCAACTATAATTGCGCATGTTTTTGGTACCTTTCTAGTCCTTGAATGTGGAAAGACCCTATGTCTATGCAGGGTCAGAAAGATGAACGAAAGGTCTTACCTTCACGGTCGTAAAAAAAAAAAAAGGAGTTACGGGTTGCGTTTTTTGGGCTACTTTCATAACGTACCGCAGCCGCCAAATGTTTCTTTGTTGCCAAATAAAAAATGAAAACTGAATCGTTTCTTAACTTTTCCCCCGCCAAACATTACATTTTCCAGGTTTCTCTGTTTTCACTGTTATACACGTGGGGCTATTATGCACCTCTTGAATCTGAGTCTAGAATGTGTCGATTAAAAACACAGACGAAAAAAATGTAGAAATGAGCAATCTCACACATTGCATATGTCTACGAAAGATAATGCTATCATCAACACTAAACTACATATGAAAAATAAATAATAATATGAAAAATATATGAAAAATAATGTAATCATCAACACTAAACTGCATAAAAATTAAAACTGCATAATGTTACTGAGTGAAATGTTAATCCAGGAAGTGGTAAGGACTGTGCAAGCTTTGGGAGTGCTGATGGAAGCCATCTACTGCATCTTTGCTTTGACAACAATACTGAATATGATACAATTTTAATATTTGATAAAAATGTGATTTTCTCTTTTTTGCTTTATGAAACCTATCTATATTCAAGTGTTAATAAAAAAAAACAATGCTTGAAGCTGGAATAAAACAGTTTTTTTTTTGTTTGTTTAAAAGTAGAAGGATATGTTCTTTATTTTGGTGGACTGCATGTTCAGACATGCAACAATATATTCTGTGGACCATGAAAGTTTAGTACAAATCATCAAAAATGCTGTAGGTGGCTGGAAAGTTTTTTGTTTGTTTGTTTGTTTTCAAAAATGCTGGTGGGAAAAAGTTCATTGGCAATCATCCTGTTACACATGAGTGAGTAAAAGCATTAGTGGAAGGTCGCACCTTTTTGAAGGTAAGTCACTAAATAAACATTACATGAGTTATGCCCACATCTGTGAAAATTACCTAGAAGTGTTGGTTGGTTGTACTAACTGTAAGTAACTTTGCAGCTACACGTCAACTAATTCTCATTAATTTGCAGAGTAGACTGAGTAGTAGGTTAGGTTTAGGGTTAGTAGAATATGTCGACATATACTTGCAAAGTTTCTTATAGTTTGTATGTTGAATGTTGTGGACCCATCAAAATAAAGTGTTAGAAGATGATTGCTAGCTAACATTTAGTTGCAAAGTAACTTACTGTGATGTAGCAGACTTCAAATGGTAACCTCCGGACACCACAAAAACAAGATCACACCATAAATGGGATGATGGTAGGGATGCCAGGTTTTCACAACAAAACCCACCCACTTGCTAACTAGCCCAAAAGTAGCTCAATCGCATTTTGAGGGGGTCCCCCATTAAAAATCGTGTTCCAGGGGGTAAAATACACATTTTTGGGCAGGATTCCCTCATAAAATGAGCATTTCAGGGGCTAAATATTACATTATTAGGGTTGCTTCAACCCGCGGACATGAAAAACAACCATTGGCTCAATAGTGTTAAAGTAGCTTGGCAACACTGGATGGCCTACTTTCTTATTCCTCAGCTTCCCTGTTCGCATACAATATGTGTCTAAGCACATAAGCTTAAAGGAGAAGTGAAACCTTTTTCTTAATATATGCAAATGAAAGTACTGAACAGTGTAAATGAATACATAACATACTTGTAAAACATTCTAATGTGCTGCAAACTCATAGTGATGCATATATATAACGTACTATAACTCTAAATTGCATTAATTTGTGCGTAAACAGTCGAGTTTTGTAAGTTGCACTACACAATGAAGAATACGTATTTCTCTGAACAATTGTAAAATGGGTGTGTTCAAGTCTGCATCATCTTTAAGGTTTGAAAATACAGTGTAGCATCTGGACCAATCAGACATACATTAATTGTTACATTTAACAAATAGTCTTTAAACCCAACAAGCCAGCTATATGCTAGAGCTCTGGAGACAACCCCCCCAAAGCAACTAACACCCCAAAAGTGCTCAGTTGCCAGGGCGACCATCTGATAAGAGGTTTTATTGCCCAGAGGAATGCACATTTGCCCATGCTACATTTGCCCATAGGAAAGACACAATGCCTATAGAAATAGACTCTTTCCTATTCATTCACAGACAACCTTTTCTTTTATCAATCCAGCCTCGACGGGCCAAGCGCCTTGGGCGGTGGAGATAGTCACTTGGCACGCTAGAACTTGGCAGGGGTCTCCGTGAACACGTGATGGGTAGAAGGCTCTTTTTTTCCCCAGATGGGGCGGGCACAGCCGAGACTGGATGAGGGTGACCACACTGCCGGAGTCGAGGATCACTCTCATTGGTTTTCCATTTAGCGTTATGTCTGCCTCGGGGGCCGCCGGTGGAGGGCTCTGATGTACGATGCAGCCCGCCAGCCAGGTCCGCGGCGGTGTTGTGGGCTCTGCAGTGGGCATGGGTTCGTCTTGGGGCGAGGGAACCGCCGGTCTGCCGACTGTGCGCGGGGTGCCCTCCAGCGCGCATCGCTCCTGGACCACCCTCCGCCGAAACGGCGGCGCTCTGTCCCCAGCTTCCCGGTGTTGAACGGCATCCGCCAGTTCGATCGCCTCCACAAGCTCGAGGATGGTGGCAAGGTTCCTCATTCCCAGCGCCTGCCGGTGGGATCGCGGGAGGGCACGGAGGAGGCAATCGATGACCACCCGTTCCACTACCTGAGCAGCGGTGGGCTCTCCTTCAAGTAGCCAGTGTTGTGCAATGCGTGTGAGTTCGGCCGCCTGGGCACGGGCTGGCACCCGGGCTTTATATTCCCAGTCGTGAAACTGCTGGGCCGCACAGATCGGGGATAGACCAAGCCGAGCTAAAATTTCCCGCTTCACCTCGGCGTAATTCTCCGCAGCAGCTGGGGGCATCGAGAAATAAGCGCGTTGTGCTTCACCGGTGAGGAGGGGTGCCAACGCCAGTGCCCATTCTTTGACGGCCCACCCTTCACGGGTGGCGGTGCTCTCAAAGACTTGAAGGAAAGCCTCCACATCGTCGTACGCCATCATCTTTGGTAAAAGGCGGGTGGCTTGCGCTCGGGGGTCAGGTAATGGAACGTGCTGAGCAGCGGGTTCTTCCTCAGCTCTGCTCTGCCGGGTGGCCAGATGTTCCACTATTAGTTGCTGGCGGATGCTCACCTCGGTGAGGCGCTGAAGCAGATCTTGCATCTCCATAGGGGAAGAGCGCACGCCACTTTCCGCTGCAACAGACGAAGACAGAAAAAAAAACTTTTAGTGGGGTGCTGGGCCAACGCTTGTCAGTGATTCTTCATGCAATCGCCTGCATTCTCCACCAGATGTCACGGGTGAAGAATCACACGACAAGGTAAGCTGAGTGAACAACCCCGGAGGGTGGATTTTATTGACAATACTTGAAAACAGTGACGGAGAAAAGAAGGCGTGAAGCTGGTGCGGCTGGTGCTCAATGTCTTCCTCTTGTGCTTGAAAGTGGGTGTCCAGAGGTGCTCCAGTGAGGGTTGTCGGTCACTCGCTGCTTTCTAAAAGAGGAAAGAACAGAGGTTAGTTGCCGTGCTTCCAGCTCAAGACGTTCGTCTGTCTGACCTAATAAACAAGCGGCTTATAAAGCCGCGCCGTTGATGAGGAAGCAGCGGTGACCGATCAGCGGTGATGAAGATGTGCAGGTGCAGATCGTTTGTAGCCAGGGCGACGCTGATGAGCCCGGAGACACTCGTCACAGGTGCAAATACGATGGAAAGGATGATGTTCAGGATGTGCGCATTGCAGTTTAGTCTGGTGGTGTATTCACACAATACAGCAACTATGGTGGCTCTGCAGTCAGTGACAATCTCTATCTGGCCTCATGGCAGAAACGTACCTGGGGGCACTTTTTCATGAGATGTGAAATGCCAATACCAATAATTACATATCACTGCAGTTTCACTACAGTTTGGTCTTTTATGCATTGAGCCATGTTAAGCAGTTTTCAAGTTAAAGGGTTGGTTCACCCAGAAATAAAAATTGTCATTAATTACTCACCATCATGTCGTTCCAAATCTGTGAGACCTTCATTCATCAAAGAAACACAAAAAGTATCCTCATAGCTTCAGAAAATTGCAGTTAAACCACTGACGTCACATAGACTATTCAACTATAATTGCGCATGTTTTTGGTACCTTTCTAGTCCTTGAATGTGGAAAGACCCTATGTCTATGCAGGGTCAGAAAGATGAACGAAAGGTCTTACCTTCACGGTCGTAAAAAAAAAAAAAAAAAGGAGTTACGGGTTGCGTTTTTTGGGCTACTTTCATAACGTACCGCAGCCGCCAAATGTTTCTCTGTTGCCAAATAAAAAATGAAAACTGAATCGTTTCTTAACTTTTCCCCCGCCAAACATTACATTTTCCAGGTTTCTCTGTTTTCACTGTTATACACGTGGGGCTATTATGCACCTCTTGAATCTGAGTCTAGAATGTGTCGATTAAAAACACAGACGAAAAAAATGTAGAAATGAGCAATCTCACACATTGCATATGTCTACGAAAGATAATGCTATCATCAACACTAAACTACATATGAAAAATAAATAATAATATGAAAAATATATGAAAAATAATGTAATCATCAACACTAAACTGCATAAAAATTAAAACTGCATAATGTTACTGAGTGAAATGTTAATCCAGGAAGTGGTAAGGACTGTGCAAGCTTTGGGAGTGCTGATGGAAGCCATCTACTGCATCTTTGCTTTGACAACAATACTGAATATGATACAATTTTAATATTTGATAAAAATGTGATTTTCTTTTGCTTCTTTATGAAACCTATCTATATTCAAGTTAATAAAAAACAATGCAGTTTCTGAAGCTGGAATAAAACAGTTTTTTTTTTGTTTGTTTAAAAGTAGAAGGATATGTTCTTTATTTTTGGTGGACTGTATGTTCAGACATGCAACAATATATTCTGTGGACCATGAAATAGTACAAATCATCAAAATGCTGTAGGTGGCTGGAAAGTTTTTTGTTTGTTTGTTTGTTTTCAAAATGCTGGTGGGAAAAAGTTCATTGGCAATCATCCTGTTACATGAGGAGTAAAAGCATTAGTGGAAGGTCACACTTTGAAGGTGTCACCAAATAAACATTACATGAGTGATGCCCTACATCTCAGAAAATTACCCAGCGTTGGTTGGTTGTACCTAACTGTGGGTGAACTTGCAGCCACATCGCCAACTAATTCTCATTAATTTGGTAGAGTAGACTTGAGTAGTAGGTTAGGCTTTAGGCTAGCAGGAATAAGGCCCATATACTAGTAAAGTTCTCAGCCAGGGCGTTGAATGTTGTGGACCCATCAAAATAAAGTGTTAGAAGATGATTGCTAGCTAACATTTAGTTGCAAAGTTACTTACTGTGATGTAGCAGACTTCAAATGGTAACCTCCGGACGCCACAAAAACAAGATCACACCATAAATGGGATGATGGTAGGGTTGCCAGGTTTTCACAACAAAACCCACCCACTTGCTAACTAGCCCAAAAGTAGCTCAATCGCATTTTGAGGGGGTCCCCCATTAAAAATTGTGTTCCAGGGGGTAAAATACACATTTTTGGGCAGGATTCCCTCATAAAATGAGCATTTCAGGGGCTAAATATTACATTATTAGGGTTGCTTCAACCCGCGGACATGAAAAACAACCATTGGCTCAATAGTGTTAAAGTAGCTTGGCAACACTGGATGGCCTACTTTCTTATTCCTCAGCTTCCCTGTTCGCATACAATATGTGTCTAAGCACATAAGCTTAAAGGAGAAGTGAAACCTTTTTCTTAATATATGCAAATGAAAGTACTGAACAGTGTAAATGAATACATAACATACTTGTAAAACATTCTAATGTGCTGCAAACTCATAGTGATGCATATATATAACGTACTATAACTCTAAATTGCATTAATTTGTGCGTAAACAGTCGAGTTTTGTAAGTTGCACTACACAATGAAGAATACGTATTTCTCTGAACAATTGTAAAATGGGTGTGTTCAAGTCTGCATCATCTTTAAGGTTTGAAAATACAGTGTAGCATCTGGACCAATCAGACATACATTAATTGTTACATTTAACAAATAGTCTTTAAACCCAACAAGCCAGCTATATGCTAGAGCTCTGGAGACAACCCCCCCAAAGCAACTAACACCCCAAAAGTGCTCAGTTGCCAGGGCGACCATCTGATAAGAGGTTTTATTGCCCAGAGGAATGCACATTTGCCCATGCTACATTTGCCCATAGGAAAGACACAATGCCTATAGAAATAGACTCTTTCCTATTCATTCACAGACAACCTTTTCTTTTATCAATCCAGCCTCGACGGGCCAAGCGCCTTGGGCGGTGGAGATAGTCACTTGGCACGCTAGAACTTGGCAGGGGTCTCCGTGAACACGTGATGGGTAGAAGGCTCTTTTTTTCCCCAGATGGGGCGGGCACAGCCGAGACTGGATGAGGGTGACCACACTGCCGGAGTCGAGGATCACTCTCATTGGTTTTCCATTTAGCGTTATGTCTGCCTCGGGGGCCGCCGGTGGAGGGCTCTGATGTACGATGCAGCCCGCCAGCCAGGTCCGCGGCGGTGTTGTGGGCTCTGCAGTGGGCATGGGTTCGTCTTGGGGCGAGGGAACCGCCGGTCTGCCGACTGTGCGCGGGGTGCCCTCCAGCGCGCATCGCTCCTGGACCACCCTCCGCCGAAACGGCGGCGCTCTGTCCCCAGCTTCCCGGTGTTGAACGGCATCCGCCAGTTCGATCGCCTCCACAAGCTCGAGGATGGTGGCAAGGTTCCTCATTCCCAGCGCCTGCCGGTGGGATCGCGGGAGGGCACGGAGGAGGCAATCGATGACCACCCGTTCCACTACCTGAGCAGCGGTGGGCTCTCCTTCAAGTAGCCAGTGTTGTGCAATGCGTGTGAGTTCGGCCGCCTGGGCACGGGCTGGCACCCGGGCTTTATATTCCCAGTCGTGAAACTGCTGGGCCGCACAGATCGGGGATAGACCAAGCCGAGCTAAAATTTCCCGCTTCACCTCGGCGTAATTCTCCGCAGCAGCTGGGGGCATCGAGAAATAAGCGCGTTGTGCTTCACCGGTGAGGAGGGGTGCCAACGCCAGTGCCCATTCTTTGACGGCCCACCCTTCACGGGTGGCGGTGCTCTCAAAGACTTGAAGGAAAGCCTCCACATCGTCGTACGCCATCATCTTTGGTAAAAGGCGGGTGGCTTGCGCTCGGGGGTCAGGTAATGGAACGTGCTGAGCAGCGGGTTCTTCCTCAGCTCTGCTCTGCCGGGTGGCCAGATGTTCCACTATTAGTTGCTGGCGGATGCTCACCTCGGTGAGGCGCTGAAGCAGATCTTGCATCTCCATAGGGGAAGAGCGCACGCCACTTTCCGCTGCAACAGACGAAGACAGAAAAAAAAACTTTTAGTGGGGTGCTGGGCCAACGCTTGTCAGTGATTCTTCATGCAATCGCCTGCATTCTCCACCAGATGTCACGGGTGAAGAATCACACGACAAGGTAAGCTGAGTGAACAACCCCGGAGGGTGGATTTTATTGACAATACTTGAAAACAGTGACGGAGAAAAGAAGGCGTGAAGCTGGTGCGGCTGGTGCTCAATGTCTTCCTCTTGTGCTTGAAAGTGGGTGTCCAGAGGTGCTCCAGTGAGGGTTGTCGGTCACTCGCTGCTTTCTAAAAGAGGAAAGAACAGAGGTTAGTTGCCGTGCTTCCAGCTCAAGACGTTCGTCTGTCTGACCTAATAAACAAGCGGCTTATAAAGCCGCGCCGTTGATGAGGAAGCAGCGGTGACCGATCAGCGGTGATGAAGATGTGCAGGTGCAGATCGTTTGTAGCCAGGGCGACGCTGATGAGCCCGGAGACACTCGTCACAGGTGCAAATACGATGGAAAGGATGATGTTCAGGATGTGCGCATTGCAGTTTAGTCTGGTGGTGTATTCACACAATACAGCAACTATGGTGGCTCTGCAGTCAGTGACAATCTCTATCTGGCCTCATGGCAGAAACGTACCTGGGGGCACTTTTTCATGAGATGTGAAATGCCAATACCAATAATTACATATCACTGCAGTTTCACTACAGTTTGGTCTTTTATGCATTGAGCCATGTTAAGCAGTTTTCAAGTTAAAGGGTTGGTTCACCCAGAAATAAAAATTGTCATTAATTACTCACCATCATGTCGTTCCAAATCTGTGAGACCTTCATTCATCAAAGAAACACAAAAAGTATCCTCATAGCTTCAGAAAATTGCAGTTAAACCACTGACGTCACATAGACTATTCAACTATAATTGCGCATGTTTTTGGTACCTTTCTAGTCCTTGAATGTGGAAAGACCCTATGTCTATGCAGGGTCAGAAAGATGAACGAAAGGTCTTACCTTCACGGTCGTAAAAAAAAAAAAAAAAAGGAGTTACGGGTTGCGTTTTTTGGGCTACTTTCATAACGTACCGCAGCCGCCAAATGTTTCTCTGTTGCCAAATAAAAAATGAAAACTGAATCGTTTCTTAACTTTTCCCCCGCCAAACATTACATTTTCCAGGTTTCTCTGTTTTCACTGTTATACACGTGGGGCTATTATGCACCTCTTGAATCTGAGTCTAGAATGTGTCGATTAAAAACACAGACGAAAAAAATGTAGAAATGAGCAATCTCACACATTGCATATGTCTACGAAAGATAATGCTATCATCAACACTAAACTACATATGAAAAATAAATAATAATATGAAAAATATATGAAAAATAATGTAATCATCAACACTAAACTGCATAAAAATTAAAACTGCATAATGTTACTGAGTGAAATGTTAATCCAGGAAGTGGTAAGGACTGTGCAAGCTTTGGGAGTGCTGATGGAAGCCATCTACTGCATCTTTGCTTTGACAACAATACTGAATATGATACAATTTTAATATTTGATAAAAATGTGATTTTCTCTTTTTTGCTTTATGAAACCTATCTATATTCAAGTGTTAATAAAAAAAAACAATGCTTGAAGCTGGAATAAAACAGTTTTTTTTTTTTGTTTGTTTAAAAGTAGAAGGATATGTTCTTTATTTTGGTGGACTGCATGTTCAGACATGCAACAATATATTCTGTGGACCATGAAAGTTTAGTACAAATCATCAAAAATGCTGTAGGTGGCTGGAAAGGTTTTTGTTTGTTTGTTTGTTTTCAAAAATGCTGGTGGGAAAAAGTTCATTGGCAATCATCCTGTTACACATGAGTGAGTAAAAGCATTAGTGGAAGGTCGCACCTTTTTGAAGGTAAGTCACTAAATAAACATTACATGAGTTATGCCCACATCTGTGAAAATTACCTAGAAGTGTTGGTTGGTTGTACTAACTGTAAGTAACTTTGCAGCTACACGTCAACTAATTCTCATTAATTTGCAGAGTAGACTGAGTAGTAGGTTAGGTTTAGGGTTAGTAGAATATGTCGACACATACTTGCAAAGTTTCTTATAGTTTGTATGTTGAATGTTGTGGACCCATCAAAATAAAGTGTTAGAAGATGATTGCTAGCTAACATTTAGTTGCAAAGTTACTTACTGTGATGTAGCAGACTTCAAATGGTAACCTCCGGACGCCACAAAAACAAGATCACACCATAAATGGGATGATGGTAGGGTTGCCAGGTTTTCACAACAAAACCCACCCACTTGCTAACTAGCCCAAAAGTAGCTCAATCGCATTTTGAGGGGGTCCCCCATTAAAAATCGTGTTCCAGGGGGTAAAATACACATTTTTGGGCAGGATTCCCTCATAAAATGAGCATTTCAGGGGCTAAATATTACATTATTAGGGTTGCTTCAACTCGCGGACATGAAAAACAACCATTGGCAATAGTGTTAAAGTAGCTTGGCAACACTGGATGGCCTACTTTCTTATTCCTCAGCTTCCCTGTTCGCATACAATATGTGTCTAAGCACATAAGCTTAAAGGAGAAGTGAAACCTTTTTCTTAATATATGCAAATGAAAGTACTGAACAGTGTAAATGAATACATAACATACTTGTAAAACATTCTAATGTGCTGCAAACTCATAGTGATGCATATATAACGTACTATAACTCTAAATTGCATTAATTTGTGCGTAAACAGTCGAGTTTTGTAAGTTGCACTACACAATGAAGAATACGTATTTCTCTGAACAATTGTAAAATGGGTGTGTTCAAGTTTGCATCATCTTTAAGGTTTTTAAAATACAGTGTAGCATCTGGACCAATCAGACTACATTAATTGTTACATTTAACAAATAGTCTTTAAACCCAACAAGCCAGCTATATGCTAGAGCTCTGGAGACAACCCCCCAAAGCAACTAACACCCCAAAAGTGCTCAGTTGCCAGGACGACCATCTGATAAGAGGTTTTATTGCCCAGAGGAATGCACATTTGCCCATGCTACATTTGCCTATAGGAAAGACACAATGCCTATAGAAATAGACTCTTTCCTATTCATTCACAGACAACCCTTTCTTTGACCTTCCTATCACACATAGCCCAGGTCATTGTGTACAGTATTACTGCATTGTATTTTAATTTTGTCTGTTGTATTTGTCTTTCTACTGTTTTATGCATGCGTTATGATAGATAACTAGCCGTATAACCCACCTATGCCATGTTTGGTATCTTTGAATTTGTATTTTGATCATCTAAATGATGGTGTAGTACAGCCACATAAAGGGAGCTATTTATACAGCTGTTTAAAAAAAAACAAAAAAAAACTAATGTGATTGTTGATGTATCTCAGCTGTTTCTGTTGTCCCTTGGTTTGTATTGCCCCGTCGAGTGTTTGTAATCTTGTTTGCTCTCGCGAGAGTTCCGACGCAACGCGTCTGGGAATCCCCTGACGTCATCTCAATCACCTGATTTCACACTTCCGATAAAAGAAGCCGGCTTATCGGTGTTCTAGAGCAACGTTCGCCGGCATTATACAACGATCGATCACATTCATCACTCTTTGCTGTCTCCATCTGTGACTCTTCAACCAACCTGCAAAATTGTAGTCTTCGTCAAAATACTTCGTTTTGGATTTACTTATTTTGGACTATTTCTTCTTGGGGATTCCGTCACGCTGTTCCACATGGCGCTCCCGGACTTCACCGGTGAGGCCGATCCAATACACACACACATACACGAAAACAACGTTGGACTTAAAGGACAGTAGAAAACGCACGCACATTCATTTATTGTAAATATTGCATACATTGTGTTTCTTGTTGTTTCTTTGTTTGTATTTAATACACCTTGGTTTGCATTCATCGTTAATAGTTGTGGGGCTTTTTTTGTGTACTGGTCCAAACAACCTCAGTAGGAAAGGGAAAGAAGAATTATTTATTTGTGTAATCTGCCTTGTAGGCTGAGCGTTACAATGGTATATATTATATGTTGATACCTTTGCAACATATCAGTGTTTTAAAAATCCTTAGTAGTTTTGCATCAAGACCCAATCGAATTACATATGCAAAATACCATGCTCACAGACAAAGAGTCGTAAACTTTCCCTCCAAAGGTGAAAGTTACCATTGGTTCGTGGACCTCCTGGAGGCACAGCCTCCAGAGAGCTTAAAGGCATCAAACGATTGATCGCCTCTCTCTCTCTCTCTTCACTTCACTCTCATTGCAGCCCGTGGAGAGGAACTCACGGGGAGCCTGAGCCGGCACAGGGCATGCCCAGCGGGCCCGCCAGGCCCCAACACACAGAGCTGTGGTTCTCAACCACAAACAGCCAGACATTTTCACTCAACCCTGGAATTCATCTTCATGACTCACCTCAGTCAGTCAGTGGTTCTTTTAGAACCTACGAGGATGAGGAGGATGAGCTAGAACTCTTCAGGACTTCCCTAAACATGCGCCAGGCCTTGCGGCCTTGTCTTTCCATTCCCCAAAGATCACAGGACTTCAGCTGGGTCCCTCTCAGCTCTTGGTTCTTCTTCAATTTTCACATGGGAAGAAACTCCCAGTCACCATCGAGTCAGAACATCTTTGGAGTTCATCACTCTTCAGACCCAGAAGAACGTGATCGCAATTCCAAAACCACCACTGCTCGAAACCATCAAGACTTTCACCCGAGACTGCATTCGGACACTTGTTCAACGACCAAGGCAATGCAAGTATCGCACATTTATTTTTATGTTGTTTGTTTAGATTAGATATGTGTTAGTCCTTCGTTAATAAACTATTGTGCACAAATTACATAAGTTTTGATTCTGATTCTGCCTTGCAAAATTAATGTCACTTTTATGATTCCGATTCGAGCTACGTGCTCTAATGCAATGGTACTTTAAGAAAGTTATTTACTGTGGCCAAGGAAATATCATTTCTTAGAGTTGATATAAAAATTATACTGAATGTTCGCTGGGCGAACAGATTAGTTGATAGAATTAATTTTCCGCTACAGTTACTACTGGCAGCTGATATAAATAATTGTAATTAATCATAATTAATTGTAATTATTTATATACATTTCCTTTTGAGCTAAAATCGTGACAACAGTGGATGGATTAAAATGGATTTGGATAGATCTTTATGTATCCACAGGTCCTAAAGAATTTTTATACCAGTGACAGGCTAAAACCTTAGGAATAATTCTCTAGGTGGGTAAAGAACAGAAACTACATGAAGACTAATGAGAAGTTCGGTCCTTCCTAGGCTTGGTACCAGAGGTCTTCTTTTGATTTTTGAGAGGTGTCTTCCTGTTTCCCCAACAATTTCATCTGATGCCGTTGGACAGTTTTCTTATGTTAGTCCACCAAGATCCAATCAGAATGTAGTAAATCTTTCATTACCTGGGCCCTGGAATGTGCTGTTCACCACACAGCCTTATCAAATATCAATTTTCACAGCTGTTCAGTTGTTACAGATATTATTTGTTTTAGCAATAAACTAAACACCAAGTGATCATTAATCTATTCTCAAGTCAGTTATCAACATTTCTGTTTTAACTGAATATCCTTGATTCATCCTTGAACTGATCATCCTTGATTATCACTAGAATGTCTAAATACACACAGTGAAAACATTTACAGCTAAACCTGTGTGAGACTAACATCTAGTGGATGTTTTATAATCTCTACCTTTAGACCTGTTTACACACATCACTCAAACACAGAACCAGGAAACAGTGAAAGAGAAACTGAGGTGTAGTTGAGCTGTTTTTGTGTCTCCCTCTGTATTCATAAAGTAAAATGGCAGAAGCCAGAATTTCAGTGGATCAGAATGAGTTCATGTGTCCAATTTGTCTGGATCTTCTGAGGGATCCAGTGACCACTTCCTGTGGACACAGTTATTGTATGAACTGTATTACAGATTTCTGGAATGAAGAGGATCAGAAGAGAGTCTACAGCTGCCCTCAGTGCAGACAGACCTTCACTCCAAAACCTACTTTAGCTAAAAACACCATGCTAGCTGAAGTGGTGAACAAACTGAAGAAGACTAAACTGCCAGCTGACTGTTACGCTGGAGCTGGAGACGTGCAGTGTGACACCTGCACTGGAAGAAAATACAAAGCCGTCAAGTCCTGTTTGGTGTGTCTGAATTCTTACTGTCAAAATCACCTTGAACAACATGAAAGTTTTTTCAAAGGAAAGAGACACAGTTTGACTGAGGCCACTGGACAACTGCAAGAGATGATCTGCCGAAAACATGACAAGCTCCTTGAGGTTTTCTGTCGCACTGACAAAAAGTGTATTTGTCTGCTATGTATGATGGGTGAACATAAAAATCACGACACTGTATTGGCTGCAGAACAGAGAACAGAAAAACAGGTATGCACTTAACGCAGTAGTTCACCCAATATATATATACATATAATTTTAAATAATTTTCAAGACTTTCAGGCTCAAAAGGTAGTGAAATGTAATCCACACAACTCAGGGGTTTAATCCAAGTGAAATTTAAGTCATTATTCACACTCAAAAATCATTTCATGCAGTAGCAGCTCTTGACTGTAAATTTAGGTGGGGCAGATTATGGGTCATAGCACTTGTTTATGATAAACCATTTTTATTATATTTTAATCAATGAATACATGCAGACAGACCTTTGGCAAAGGCTTAGTGTCCTTGCGTAATTCAGCCTGGGGCTGGTACTGTAATGTTGCTTGGCAGGCTCTAAGTTTACACGCATAAAATTTTATCTTAGAATTACCCTAATGTATTATTTATTGCCTCTGAATGTTGATTTAGAATGTTCAAAGTTGTGGAATTCGGGTGAGGAAAAGAAAGTCATGTCTATTTTCAGAACAAACATGAAAGTAACCCTATATAAATGCAATTTTTTGCAGTTTGGTTCTGTTCCAGACAAAAGCCTTAAACAATGAGCAAATTCCAAAAACCCTGATAGGTTGAAAACCAGACCTTCTGAAATAGCATAGATTGGAGCACCATGCTCTTTACAGAAGAAGAGTAGCAGCGATACACTAGATGGCTTTAAGCAACAAACATGTAGCTTGCTTAATCACAGCTTGTTGTGATAGTCAGAGAAGCTAAACAATAGGCTTTCCAATAACCAGTTGAGCCATAAGCAGCAAGCATATTTCAAAAACAATCAGATGGCCTTAAATAACAACAACTTAAAATTGAGCTTCATGCTGTTGCAAGTTTAAACGGGTATCAGCATGTTGCAGTAACAACCAGTTGCCTAAAGCAACAGGTGGGTCTAGCAACAAATATGTTACTGAACACTAGACAAGCCTTAAACAACGAGCAAAATCCCAATACCCTGATAGCTTTAAAGCAAGACTTTCTGAAATAGCATAGACTGGGGCAGCATGCCCTTTACAGAAGAAGAGTAGCAGCAAAAGGGTGCTCTTCTTTAATAAGCAGCTGAGAAGAGCACCATGTCCCTTTAATGCAGTACAGCATATGGTCAGTACCCGAAGTTTAGGGAACAAGCATGTTGCCCTTATCCAGATAAACGTTAACATTAATAACCATTAGTAGTGGAATCCTGACTATCAAGCATGTTACCGATACACTTAAGTAGCTTTAGGCAACAGCATGTCGCTGACTTAAACACAGTGGGTTGGAAATTATAGTCAGATAAGTTTAATGAAACAAAATTCCCATAAATAGCCTTAAACACAGCTTTGAAAACAAGCCTCAGCTGTCGTAAGTATAACAGGGTACCAGCGTGTCAAAATACAACCAATAAACCTAAAGCAAATAAAAAGGAATTTAATAAAAGGAAGAATGACAAAATGACAAAAATGTACCTTCACATTATGTGGTGACATTTGAATCCTAAAAGTGATATGCAGGGGCATCTCTGTAATAGCGTTTTTTTTCTAACCTCATTAAATGTGTCATCTTTTATGTGTAAAGATTTTTTTTTAATAAAAGCAATAAGTTGAATTGAACAATGAACTGTTTAAGAGGCTCAGTAGTGACATGAATACATTAAATGCATTTATATTCAAAATGTTATGACATCAATGTTTTAAATATAAAGTTTTAAATATAGAAGCATTAAATGATTTTAAGTACTGAAATAATTCTTTATAATTAAAATAAAAGGGCCAGTAGGTAGAAGTCACGGTCCTTGTCACTGATTCATTCATTAAATTGATTTATTCAAACAGCCGATTTATTGAGGAACGAATCAATTATGATGTTCAAATTTTTGGCATAATCACAGTAATCCTAGATAATTTATCTGAAGCAGTCTGATTTCATGGTCTGTTGTAAGGAGCAGGACACGCACCGAAAGAGAAGCATTTTCATTGCAGGTATTCCATTGCCTGCAGGTATTATGGCGAATCACAAAGTCTAACACTGCGCTGTTAACCATAGACAAAAAGATCCTTCTATGTTTTACTACATTTCAAGTTTCCACATTATATTTATGTAGCTTATCAGTGGTGACTAGGGCAGAAATGTAAAGTAAAAATTATGCAGTCAGTTAATGACATGTATTCCAACAAACAGTAAACATTAATAACAACAATAATTAGGCTACAACGGGGCTAAAGAGACCAGGAGACGTTTTGGATATCCTGAAGCAGAAATTTCTCTTTATTCAGATACTCGCTGCGTAGCTCTGCAGTCATCAAAAGTCATCTTCTAACTAAGGCAGTGATACATTGTAGTTTATATACATTTAGGAGGCAGTGCTTAGATCTGGAGACAAAGCACCTGGGTGACAACCCCAAACAAAGCATGCAAATGAAGTATTCAGGTATAGCAGCCTGCACCATTTACACCAGTCCTAATCCAATCATCATAACTACTCGAAGACTCAGCAGAGGTAGCAAGAGCCATTACAAACAAAAGGTGAACATTTCAGTAATCTGGCTCATTTGACTTACAATAAGAGAACAGGAACTGACAGGAACCTCTTGCTACAAACCTTGCTTGAGAGAATCATTTGTCTGATGTCATCATATTTACCTTAAATGCTAAATACAATGTACTGCACCTTAGGTTTTCACGTGATGCTATGTCAGATCAGCATATTTTAAACAGTTTCTTAAATTTGTAATCCTTCACATGCGTCCCCCAGTCTAGGGTTAGGGAAGTTGTAACAAGGAAATTTACAAATGCAAGCCAAGAAACAGACAAGCTGGAGTCCATGTCTTCTCTCCTGTCCCAGCACTCTGCAAAAAAAAACAAAAAACAATGATTTTTGGTAACACTCAGAAAAGTGATTTATTAAGTGATTAACAAAAGTCTTACCTTACTCCCTTTCTAACCGAAAACAGGAGAAAACCTGGACCTTAAAAAAAAAAAAAAAAGCATCCACCTCCCTACTGCTCCAAAAATTACAATTATAAAGCTTTAGCTCACCTCTCAGGTTGTGAATTTACCTAAGAAAAGTGAAACAACAACATTTGTCCAAGTTGCACACTACCAAAAAGGCAAACAGATAACAGCTAGCATACATGCTAATGTCTGGGACAGGAGGGACAGGCCTCTCCACACAGAGTTTCCAGCTTTATCCACAAGCTCTCCCTCCAACAGCCAATCAGAGCAGGCCAGTACTTGATGACAATTGGGATCAGCTGACCTTCATTAAGCTTAGCATTGAGTAGAGGGAGGAGAGAGAGAAAGAGAGAGAGAGAAACAAAACACCAAAAACACTGACAAAAATAAAAACTGTATCAGTAACAATATCAAATACTTCACAAATATAACACCAAAAGAAATAAAAATAATTACGTCCTGGGACGTAACACCCCCATCACCAAATTTACAACCCACGGATTGTAAATATCATGTCCCTTTCATGTATACAGTAATATACAGTAACATCTCATTCACCATCATCATCACAGGCCCTAGACAGAGCATCCGCCACCACGTTCTCTGGGCCTTGTGACGAAGCACCAACCTGACAACCACACAATCTTCCATTCGGGGTAAGAGAAAATCAGGCTTTGTGACGTAGTTTATCTTTCGATAATCAGTACAGAAACGAAAGGTAGAATCGGCTTTTGGGAACGAACAGGCATGGAGAACTCCAGGGACTTTGGCTGGGCACAGCCAGCCCATTTTGACGGAGGTAGTCTACCTCAGTCTTCATGATTTCTCGTTTTGCAGGGTTTACCCTGTACGGGTGCTGGTTGATAGGAACAGAGTTACCTACATCAATATCATGAGACAACATTGTTGTTCTTCCTGGAACATCAGAGAACAGTGTGGGAAATTTTTGTAACAACTTCACAATATCTTCACGCTGATTCTTAGGCAAGTAGGATAAATGTGAATCTATATTACCCAACATGGCAGAATTGTTTAGACGCACACCAGTAGTCTGAGGTTCAGACAGCATCAAATCTCCATCACCAAGAACACAGTCAGAAACCACTG
>VONZ01003419.1:0-21839 GCA_012976165.1 Labeo catla
TGATGCAGAAAATTATTATTTTCAGTGTGTACTTTGCTTCAAGACATGAGCTCTCTTGTATTCTGATTGTTTCAGAGCAGATTAAACTGTTTCTCATCACACTGTGTGAAATACAAACTGAACGACAACTAAAAATATTCTGAAAGTAATTATTATGATATTTTTCCTGTGTGTTGTTGTTGTTATAGTTATGTTATGGACTTGGCTGTTCTTATAGAATGAGAATGATTAACACTTTCCTTGATGTGAACAGGTCTTAAGACTTAAGACTGGACCGAGAAATTCCCCATCTTTCTCCTTCATACTCACAAACTTTGCACGAATGACATCCTACTGCTCTGCATTTCAGCTAAAACATTATCAAATTAGATCCCTGGGTCTTGTTGAATTGTTTATTTGTGTATGATGTGAAGTAATGTATTAATGAAAACTGACTGAATTTAATGAAGTGTTTGGTTTTTGATTTTATATTATCAGGTTCTGGGCCTTTTATAATGAAGAAACAATGATGTCTGCAGTAAGATTCCTGCTGAATCTCTGTGTTGCTGCAGTAGAAAATGACAAAGATGCAGGAACAAGATTCACGACTCTGCTGTCATCTGTGTGCAGCTACAAAACCTTCCCTTTTGATGAAGAGTTTAGTTTTTATGGTGGTCGTGATCAGAGTGGTTTCCTGCTGGATCTTTACTCACATGTGAAGAACTGTGAGACTCAAACAGGCAGGAGTTTCCTTCCAGCATTACAGTCAGTTTTCCAGTCACGTGATGAATGGATCATAGATCTCTCACAGAGAAAGAGCTCCGTCCTCCTGGAAGTGCTGAAACTACAAACACAGAAGAAACGAGTAGGTCTGAGAGGATGTTCAGAGGAAGAGAGTGAAGTGATGAGTTTCCTTCAGTGTCTGCCCTACATCTCACAGCTGAGGTGAGAAAATCTCTGTTGACTTACAGTTTGTTAGAGCCATAAAGAACATAAAGTAATTTGTAGTATTTTTCTATAATATTATATTATTTGTATTAGAGTCATTGTTATTGTTATTTGATATACAGTTTGCGTATTCTGTAATATCTGTAATATCATACTTTTCATAGGTTGATTTCAGTTTTACACGTAATGCGTATATGTAAGCGTCCGTTGATCAAGGAGGAGGAGGAAGGGGTTGGTGTTAGACAGTCTTTTGACTGTTCTTTGAAACCATATTTAATTTGAAGCTTGAAGAAGTGTAAATATTTCTTAAGTTAGATTTTTGAATTTTGTTGTATCCTGACAAACGAAAGTACACAACAAGTTTGTGGTTTTATGTGTCAAATCCTTTGTGCTGATCCCCCTATGGAAATGGTGGAGAACCGAAAGAAGTAGATCGCCATTACACAGTTATTATGAAATCTGATTTCTGCATAAGCTGAACATATTTTCTGGTCTTAGTGTCTTTAGATTAGGGGCTCTGTTTTGTTTCAGTGTTTGCTATAGAGTGATTCATTCTGATCATTCACTACATCTGATCTCATTTGTGTGTCAATGGCTAAATCTAAGAGCAGTTTTTGTGCAGGGTGAGATACAGATATTTATGGGACATCATTGTAGATTCAACCATCAGATGCTGCCGAAGTACATGTGCTAAATGATGGAGCTGACAATAACAGTTCACTGTTAACACTAGTCATGATGGAGTGTGTCAGTAGATCAATATGATTAATTATACTTATATTCTCTATCATTTAATTGAGCCAAAATCCAGTTAGTCCTGACGAGGACCACATTTTTCAGGTGTGTTTAAAGAGCATGTAATAGAGATACGGCTGTTATTCAAGGATGCAGTTACTGCACAAAAAAGTGTTGTGTTCCTCTGAGAAAATTTGCATTCACTCTGATAACTTTCGCATTTCTCTCATTCTCTTGCAAAACTAGTTGAGTTCAGACAAACATTCATTTACTGTACAGCTTGCAGTGGTTCATACAGCTCTGTATGTTCACAGTGGAGCAGTTTATAGTTTTATTTTGAACTTGGACTCAAGTATAAAGAAATACAAATGGTAGGAGACGTCTTGAAGTTCTACTTGCTAAAGGACCTGAATAATCCCAGAAGGTGCTCTTTGGTTTGGTTTGAAGCAACAATTACAAGAAAGAAATCCAAGGCACTTCTTCTGGTCCAAAAAAAGTTAACAAGCTTTTATTCCCATTATGATCATTACAATAGAAGCATTAAAAATGACTAAAACACTGATGAAACACTCTGAGGAAGATTGAAATGCATCGGTGTGCATATTATTATATTATATTATATTATATTATATTATATTATATTATATTATATTATTTAATCACACTTTTTCTGTAAAATACAATATTAATTTTATACCTTTGTATACATGCTGTATTTTTATACAATTGTGCTAATATTTGCTTTTGTGATGAGTTTGTTATTAATGGACAGTATGTGTCATAGATGTGACTGGTCTTTGCAATACTTTTTTGATTTTTATTGATTTCTTTATTTTTATTTTTAAATTTTCAACACAATTTGACGCATGCACATAGAGAAAAAAGCTATATTATGACCAGAATAAAGCTAATTCTGATTCTGTAAGGATAAATTATTATTATTATTATTATTATTATTATTATTATTATTATTTTTAAATGTGACTATTTAAAACTGAGTACCATATAAACTTTTTACATGGATATATTGAATAGGGCTACATTAAATACTGTGTCAGTTTATCCCATTTTAGATTAAAATTAATTATTTAATGACCTCAGTCAAATGTGGCACTTCTGCTGTGCTGGGTCTCATGAAACTTCATCTTTTACTGTCCCTTCAAGATCAAGACTTGTGTTCAGTGTAAGTCTGTGTTGTATCTGATGCCATTATTTAAGGATTGTACAGTTATCAAAATTGTAAATTCATTATTCACATATACTGTTTGATTTAAAAAGTGTTTAATGTGAGCTGAAAACCAGAAACAAAACACTGTCTATTGTTATTTTGCATTATTTAATCACATCATAGCTGTAATTAGTTCTGTGATTTCTCTGTTTATTCACATTTCTCATTTCTATTTTGTTACAGATTCTCTTATTGGAGTGAAAGTCTAAGCAAATTTCTTCTGCAACTCTTCATTAAAGCAGCAGAGATTGAGACACAGACAGGAGAACAGATGCTGAAACAGTTATCATCAGTCTGGACCAGCTCTACTGATTATAGACGGACTGACATATTTTATGAGAGTGATTTCCTGCTGGATCTTTACTCACATGTGATGAACTATGAGACTCAAACAGGCAGGAGTTTCCTTCCAGCATTACAGTCAGTTTTCCAGTCACCTGATGTCTGGATCATAGATCTCTCACAGAGAAAGAGCTCCGTCCTCCTGGAAGTGCTGAAACTACAAACACAGAAGAAACCAGTGAAGCTGAGAGGATGTTCAGAGGAAGAGAGTGAAGTGAAGAGTTTCCTTCAGTGTCTGCCCTACATCTCACAGCTGAGGTGAGAAAATCTCTGTTGACTTACAGTTTGTTAGAGCCATAAAGAACATAAAGTAATTTGTAGTATTTTTCTATAATATTATATTATTTGTATTGGAGTCATTCTTATTGTTATTTGATATACAGTTTGCGTATTCTGTAATATCTGTAATATCATACTTTTCATAGGTTGATTTCAGTTTTACACGTAATGCATATATGTAAGCGTCCGTTGAACAAGGAGGAGGAGGAAGGGGTTTGGTGTTAGACAGTCTTTTGACTGTTCTTTGAAACCATATTTAATTTGAAGCTTGAAGAAGTGTAAATATTTCTTAAGTTTGATTTTTTTTTAATTTTGTCGTATCCTGACAAACGAAAGTACACAACAAGTTTGTGGCTTTACGTGTCAAATCCTTTGTGCTGATCCCCCTATGGAAATGGTGGAGAACCGAAAGAAGTAGATCGCCATTACACAGTTATTATGAAATCTGATTTCTGCATAAGCTGGATCATGTTTTCTGGTCTTAATGAGTGTCTTTAGATTAGGGGCTCTGTTTTGTTTCAGTGTTTGCTATAGAGTGATTCATTCTGATCATTCACTACATCTGATCTCATTTGTGTGTCAATGGCTAAATCTAAGAGCAGTTTTTGTGCAGGGTGAGATACAGATATTTATGGGACATCATTGTAGATTCAATCATCAGATGCTGCCAAAGTACATGTGCTAAATGATGTAGCTGACAATAACAGTTCACTGTTAACACTAGTCATGATGGAGTGTGTCAGTAGATCAATATGAGATTATATTCACATTCTCTATCATTTAATTTGGGAGATCTTAAAGTGTGGGATGAACTTCCCAAAGACAGAGCATGTCAGGAGATGAGCACAGAGGTGTGAAAATAAATAAATAAATGATTAATTATTCCATTCAATGTATTATTATGAAAATAAAAGCAAACAGAAGCAGGTTTTTCAACAAGAGACATCATCATGTTTCTGCTCTTCTGTGATCAGATCATTTTAAACTGATAAACTCCTGTACAGTTTATAGTCAATGATCCAGTAAGTGAATGTATTTAAGCAGTCAGATTAAAACGGCACACATGCAGAGAAAACACGACCCATTTCATCATGATGGAGAAAATTATTATTTTCAGTGTGTACTTTGCTTCAAGACATGAGCTCTCTTGTATTCTGATTGTTTCAGAGCAGATTAAACTGTTTCTCATCACACTGTGTGAAATACAAACTGAACAACAACTAAAAATATTCTGAAAGTAATTTTAATGATATTTTTCCTGTGTGTTGTTGTTGTTATAGTTATGTTATGGACTTGGCTGTTCTTATAGAATGAGAATGATTAACACTTTCCTTGGTGTGAACAGGTCTTAAGACTTAAGACTGGACCGAGAAATTCCCCATCTTTCTCCTTCATACTCACAAACTTTGCACGAATGACATCCCATTGCACTGCATTTCAGCTAAAACATTATCAAATTAGATCCCTGGGTCTTGTTGAATTGTTTATTTGTGTATGATGTGAAGTAGTGTATTAATGAAAACTGACTGAATTTAATGAAGTGTTTGGTTTTTGATTTTATATTATCAGGTTCTGGTACATTTATAATGAAGAAACAATGATGTCTGCAGTAAGATTCCTGCTGAATCTCTGTGTTGCTGCAGTAGAAAATGACAAAGATGCAGGAACAAGATTCACGACTCATCTGTCATCTGTGTGCAGCTACAAAACCTTCCCTTTTGATAAAGATGGTCAAGATCAGAGAGATTTCCTGCTGGATCTTTACTCACATGTGACGAACTATGAGACTCAAACAGGCAGGAGTTTCCTTCCAGCATTACAGTCAGTTTTCCAGTCACCTGATGTCTGGATCATAGATCTCTCACAGAGAAAGAGCTCCGTCCTCCTGGAAGTGCTGAAACTACAAACACAGAAGAAACCAGTAGATCTGAGAGGATGTTCAGAGGAAGAGAGTGAAGTGAAGAGTTTCCTTCAGTGTCTGCCCTACATCTCACAGCTGAGGTGAGAAAATCTCTGTTGACTTACAGTTATTGTGAAATCTGATTTCTGCATAAGCTGGATCATGTTTTCTGGTCTTAATGAGGGTCTTTAGATTAGGGGCTCTGTTTTGTTTCAGTGTTTGCTATAGAGTGATTCATTCTGATCATTCACTACATCTGATCTCATTTGTGTGTCAATGGCTAAATCTAAGAGCAGTTTTTGTGCAGGGTGAGATACAGATATTTATGGGACATCATTGTAGATTCAACCATCAGATGCTGCCAAAGTACATGTGTTAAATGATGTAGCTGACAACAACAGTTCACTGTTAACACTAGTCATGATGGTGTGTGTCAGTAGATCAATATGAGATTATATTCACATTCTCTGTCATTTAATTTGGGAGATCTTAAAGTGTGGGATAAACTTCCCAAAGACCGAGCATGTCAGGAGATGAGCACAGAAGGGTAAAAATAAATAAATAAATGATTAATAATCCCATTCAATGTATTATTATGAAAATAAAAGCAAACAGAAGCAGGTTTTTCAACAAGAGACATCATCATGTTTCTGCTCTTCTGTGATCAGATCATTTTCAAGCAGTCAGATTAAAACAGCACACATTCAGAGAAAACACGACCCATTTCATCAGAGATGGTGCAGAAAATTATTATTTTCAGTGTGTACTTTGCTTCAAGACATGAGCTCTCTTGTATTCTGATTGTTTCAGCGCAGATTAAACTGTTTCTCATCACACTGTGTGAAATACAAACTGAACAACAACTAAAAATATTCTGAAAGTAATTATTATGATATTTTTCCTGTGTGTTGTTGTTGTTATAGTTATGTTATGGACTTGGCTGTTCTTATAGAATGAGAATGATTAACACTTTCCTTGGTGTGAACAGGTCTTAAGACTTAAGACTGGACCGAGAAATTCCCCATCTTTCTCCTTCATACTCACAAACTTTGCATGAATGGCATCCCATTGATCTGCATTTTAGCTAAAACATTATCAAATTAGATCCCTGGGTCTTGTTAAATTGTTTATTTGTGTATGATGTGAAGTAGCGTATTAATGAAAACTGACTGAATTTAATGAAGTGTTTGGTTTTTGATTTTATATTATCAGGTTCTGGTACATTTATAATAAAGAAACAAGGATGTCTGCAGTAAGATTCCTGCTGAATCTCTGTGTTGCTGCAGTAGAAAATGACAAAGATGCAGGAACAAGATTCACGACTCTGCTGTCATCTGTGTGCAGCTACAAAACCTTCCCTTTTGATGAAGATGGTCAAGATCAGAGTGATTTCCTGCTGGATCTTTACTCTCATGTGAAGAACTGTGAGACTCAAACAGGCAGGAGTTTCCTTCCAGCATTACAGTCAGTTTTCCAGTCACCTGATGTCTGGATCATAGATCTCTCACAGAGAAAGAGCTCCGTCCTCCTGGAAGTGCTGAAACTACAAACACAGAAGAAACCAGTGAAGCTGAGCGGATGTTCAGAGAAAGAGAGTAAAGTGAAGAGTTTCCTTCAGTGTCTGCCCTACATCTCACAGCTGAGGTGAGAAAATCTCTGTCGACTTACAGTTATTGTGAAATCTGATTTCTGCATAAGCTGGATCATGTTTTCTGGTCTTAATGAGGGTCTTTAGATTAGGGGCTCTGTTTTGTTTCAGTGTTTGCTATAGAGTGATTCATTCTGATCATTCACTACATCTGATCTCATTTGTGTGTCAATGGCTAAATCTAAGAGCAGTTTTTGTGCAGGGTGAGATACAGATATTTATGGGACATCATTGTAGATTCAACCATCAGATGCTGCCGAAGTACATGTGCTAAATGATGTAGCTGACAATAACAGTTCACTGTTAACACTAGTCATGATGGAGTGTGTCAGTAGATCAATATGAGATTATATTCACATTCTCTATCATTTAATTTGGGAGATCTTAAAGTGTGGGATAAACTTCCCAAAGACAGAGCATGTCAGGAGATGAGCACAGAAGGGTAAAAATAAATAAAGAAATGATTAATAATCCCATTCAATGTATTATGAAAATAAAAGCAAACAGAAGCAGGTTTTTCAACAAGAGACATCATCATGTTTCTGCTCTTCTGTGATCAGATCATTTTAAACTGATAAACTCCTGTACAGTTTATAGTCAAGGATCCAGTAAGTGAATGCATTCAAGCAGTCAGATTAAAACGGCACACATGCAGAGAAAACACGATCCATTTCCACCATCTCCATGATGGTGGAGAAAACTATTATTTTCAGTGTGTTGCTCAAGACATGAGCTCTCTTGTATTGTGTGATTGTTTCAGAGCAGACTATTTGTCATCATGCTGTGAGAAATACAGACTGAACAACTAAGATATTCTGAAAGTAATTATTATGATATTTTTCCTGTGTGTTGCTGTTGTTATAGTTATGTTATGGACTTGGCTGTTCTTATAGAATGAGAATTATTATTATTTTTTTTTTTTTTGGTGTGAACAGGTCTTAAGACTTAAGACTGGACCAAGAAATTCCCCATCTTTCTCCTTCATACTCACAGACTTTGCACAAATGACATCCAATTGCACTGCATTTCAGCTAAAACATTATCAAATTAGATCCCTGGGTCTTGTTGAATTGTTTATTTGTGTATGATGTGAAGTAGTGTATTAATGAAAACTGACTGAATTTAATGAAGTGTTTGGATCTTGATTTTATATTATCAGGTTCTGGTACATTTATAATGAAGAAACAATGATGTCTGCAGTAAGATTCCTGCTGAATCTCTGTGTTGCTGCAGTAGAAACGGACAAATATTCAGGAACAAGATTCTCGACTCTGCTGTCATCTGTGTGCAGCTACAAAACCTTCCCTTATGATGAAGAGTTTGATGATTCTGATGCTGATGTTCAGAGTGATTTTCTGCTGTGTAGACTGTCCAAAAAGACTCTCCAGAAGCTTGTTGAATGTGTCTATGAAGCTCAGGAAGAAGAACAGACTCAATGCTTCCTGCAAAAAGTGGGTGGGGATCTGACGTCCTGTTCCTTAAACTGGGAAGAGCTTCATTATTTCCTGCAGCACAGAAATCAACAAACCACTGTGGATCTCAGAAAAAGCAACATTCAATGTAGAATCAGTGAAATCCTGCCTTTCTTGGACAGGATTCGGTTTAAACGGTAAACAATTAGTTCTTATACAAAATATGTATCTAGTAAATTATAGGAAATATACAGTGATTTAATGAAAAGTGTGATGTGTGTCTGTACAGTATGAGCTCTGTCTTCATGCTGTGTGTAATCAGAGAGATCTATGAGTCCGGCTCTGCTGGTTTTGTGTCCGGTCTGTTGAGTTCAGTGGAGAACTACATTAATCTGCAGTGCAGAGATCTGGACTCTGTTCACTGTGACGCCCTGCGCTTCACACTGCAGCACTGCACTGCAGCTTCACTCAACCTACAGTGGACCTCCATACCAGAGGAAGAGCTGGAGAGCATTCTGCCTCTCTTCACACACGTGTCCCACCTCAGGTCTCACTGCTTTATGTATTCTTCTGTTTCTCTGTCTCAGGTTTGCCTGTCTGTCACATTCAGTAGTTTTCTGGCTGAGGTCAGAGAACCATTAAGAGTAAAAAAACAGAATCTTTCAGTTCCTTAATATTCTGAATCCATGCTTTTACTGATGTTACCAGAATCTGTCCTGATGTAGTATTTGTCTGTGTTCAGTGTTGACAGGCGGCTGTTGCTGAAGATGCTTCACTGCTGCAGTGTCTCTGATGTCCAGCAGGAGGCAGCATCAGTTCTGCTCTCCGTCCTGCAGCACAAGCTGGACTTCTCCTGCCGTTCTGCTCTGGATCTGACAACAAACACAGACTCAGAGCCTCTTCATCTGACCGCCGACGACTGCCGTGAGATGTCCAGAGTCATTCAGAGATCTCATTCAGACACAAAGACACAGCTGATTCTGCAGGACTGTGAGATTCACACAGCTGGAATGGATGAGCTGTTCCCAGTGTTACATTCTGTTCAACTCTGGTGACAAACATCAACAGATCACATTCACACACAGATCCAATATTAAAGCATTCAGTATTTATAACGCATCTATTTCTTGTTCTCTGTCTTTCAGTTGTGATAAATCGGTTCTTCTTCAGTTTCTGGCTCATGTGAGGCCTGAGGAAGCAGAGTCTCTTTCTGGAGCTCTGGGTGAAGAGCTGGATCTCAGTCAGACTCAGCTGGATCCGCAGGTCTGTAGAGGTCTGGTCCTGATTCTGGAATATTGTGAAGGACTGACAGAACTGGATCTGAGTCAGTGCCGTCTCACAGATCACAGTCTGGATCTGCTGCTCCCAAACCTCCACAAAGTGCAAAACATTGAGTGAGTGACTGAAGAAACTCAAAGTGTACATTTCTCTAGTATAATGTTATAGTTGTTTCATTCCTGATTTATTTGTTTGATCTCAGTTTCAGTGGCAATAACATCACTGACGCTGGGGCTCAGAAAATCCACAGTATCGTCACTCACAACAGCAACATAAAGACAGTAAGGTGTGTGTCTGAGTGTGTCACAAGCGTTAATGAAGTTATTTAAACTTATTTTTAACTGCAAAATATGAGTTAAAGATTTTTTTTTTTTTTTTAGCACATTGTTGCTACTTTTCATTCTCTCTATCTCTAATTTATGTTGTCATTCTCACTGGATTAATGGTTCATGATGTTAAGTGTGTGTGTTTTATTTACATGTTTATTTTTTTATCAAATGTTTATATCCAAAGTGACTTGATCCAAACAGATGTTGTAGCTAATGAGGTTGTGTTTAATATCAGTGTGTGTTTGTATCTGTAGGCTCTTCAACAACAGAATTGAATCCAGAGAAATCTTCAGCACAGACCCACGATTTGAGATCTGGTGATGTAAACTCACTCTGGAATCAACAAGCAGGTGAAATAATTAATGCAGATCTAGAGAGATGAGACTCATGATAAGGTAACAGGTGAAAAAAACATCCAAGAGATGAATCAAGACACCAGATCATAAGCCAAATTCATGTTTTATCATCATCATCTTTAATTATAATTAACAGCTGTTTTGTAAAATTTAACATTATGTGTGTCATGCAGGGTATTTTTTTTAAATGTTTTCTTTCGGTTTTATTTATATATTCATTTTTGATTTGCATTTTCAGTTTAGTTTTTGTTACTTTTCTAGTTTCTGTTTATTTGTTTTTATTGTAGTTGTAGTATTTTAGCATTGACAAAGTAAATCTACTTAAAATTTAAAAATAGTTTTGTAAAGTAATCAGAATAATCTGAATAGACTGTGGAGTGTTTCATATATTTTATTTTTAATTAGTAAAATGCCTAAAAAAAAGCAAAAAGTAAAAAAAAAGCAATTTGCATGTAAAACTACTGGCATAGATCTTCATGAATGCTACAAATGCCTCTGATAGCAAATATTTTAAGAAAAATGTTGCACGCATTGACAACTTGCCGTTTCAACATCATTGTCTCTCCAGGAGAAAACATCAATGATTTATTAATAACAAGAGCCCAGATGATCCACAGCAAAGATGGAAAGGAGGAGATAAACATGAAGACAACCAACAGAAAGAGCAAGTGCATCATGATCAGCTGATCTTCTCCTCATCATAAAGAAAAGAAAGATCATGTGCAAGCAGGAAATGCTTCACTGTCTGAACTCTAGTGTTTTACTGCAAACACAATACAAGAGAGACATTATACTCAGGAAATCACACTTACCTCATTCCTGTGACTGAAATATTAGGCTAGTTACTGGACCTTTTGTCCTTTTTGATACTGTTACTTGACAGAAAAACTTTGGAAGAAATAGAACAACAATAGAACAACACCCATCTGTAAGTCCTCAACCTGCAACCTTGACACACTTCTGACATCTTTTTTTTCAAGTGTTTAACTGTTTAGAATCAGATCTCTTAGAAGTGGTGAACACCTCACTTCTTTCTGGGACTTTTCCAAACTCCCTGAAAACTGCAGTTGTTAAGCCTCTTCTGAAAAAGAGCAATCTTGATAACACCACACTGAGCAACTATAGACCAATATCAAATCTTCCTTTTATAGGCAAGATTATTGAAAAGGTTGTTTTCAATCAGTTGAACAACTACTTAAACTCAAATGGATACCTGAACAATTTTCAGTCTGGTTTTCAACCACAGCACAGAGACAGCGCTCGTTAAGATTATAAATGATATTCGCCTAAATTCTGATTATGGTACTACTAGATGCTAGTGCTGCGTTTGACACTGTCGATCATAACGTTCTTCTAGAGAGACTGGAAAACTGGGTCGGGCTTTCTGGGATGGCTCTCAATTGGATCAGGTCATACTTAGAAGGGAGAGGTTATTATGTGAGTATAGGAGAGCATCAGTCTAAGTGGACTTCCATGACATGCGGAGTCCCTCAAGGCTCAATTCTTGTGCCGCTCTTGTTTAACCTGTATATGCTCTCACTAAGTCAAATCATGAGAAAGAGAAAATCGCTTATCACAGCTATGCTGATGATACCCAGATTTACCTAGCCTTATCACCAAATGACTACAGCCCCATTGATTCCCTCTGCCAATGCATTGATGAAATTAACAGTTGGATGTGCCAGAACTAACTTCAGTTAAACAAGGAGAAAACTGAAGTCATTGCATTTGGAACAAAGATGAAGTTCTCAAAGTGAATGCATACCTTGACTCCAGGGGGCAAATAACTAAAAATCATGTCAGGAATCTTGGTGTGATTCTGGAGTCAGACCTTAGTTTCAGTAGTCATGTCAAAGCAGTAACTAAATCAGCATACTATCATCTCAAAAACATTGCAAGAATTAGATGTTTTGTTTCCAGTCAAGACTTGGAGAAACTTGTTCATGCCTTTATCACAAGCAGGGTGGATTATTGTAATGGTCTCCTCACTGGCCTTCCCAAGAAGACCATTAGACAGCTGCAGCTCATCCAGAACACTGCTGCCAGGATTCTGACTAGAACTAGAAAATCTGAGCATATCACACCAGTCCTCAGGTCCCTACACTGGCTTCCAGTTATTTTTAGAATTGATTTGAAATTACTTTTGCTCATTTATAAATCACTCAATGGCCTAGGACCTAAATACATTGCAGATATGCTCACTGAATATAAACCTAACAGACCACTCAGATCATTAGGATCGAGTCAGTTAGAAATACCAAGGGTTCACACAAAACAAGGGGAATCTGCTTTTAGCTATTATGCTGCCTGCAGTTGGAATCAGCTTTCAGAAGAGATCAGATGTGCTAAAACATTAGCTACATTTAAATCTAGACTCAAAGCTGTTTAGCTGTGCATTTACTGAATTTATGATTATTTTACTTCCTTTTATGTAAAGCACTTTAAATTACCATTGTGTATGAAATAAATTGTGTTATATAAATAAACTTGCCTTGCCTTGCCTTAATTGTTTTTCAGATTTCTTGTTAAGGACTTTTTTTTTTTAAAGTGATATATGGATATGGTCAAAAACTGTGAAACTATCACTGTAGTGGAATACAAATGTACTCTGTATATCTGTGTGAAATAATAATGAAATAATATGCATATTCATGTCCAACAAACATTCATTTAGAAAATATAATGTTTTGCTTTTTCTAAATGGTCAGTCACTTTAAAAATGTTGTGCTATAATCATGATCTATCCAATTTTATTTAAAGCTTTATTTCTCCTTGTGTACAGTGGTTTGAGTCATCAGACTGAGTTTCCATCTGAATTCAAAGCTACTGAACCATGTTTATCTGATTTGAGCAATTCTTTTGAGCAATATTATAATGTAGAGATACAGAAGATGATCTGATGGAGATGCTCATGGGTGGGTGAGATGATTAGGGTACTGTCTTCAGTCAGTGTGTTTTTTTTTTTAAGATGGATGTTGAATGTGTCTCTATGATAAGGAATCTCAGTATGGCTGAGTGCTTACAGAACATACAAGCATCTCAGCATATTTTGGAAAGAGAGATGAGAAGCTGTTGAGGTGCCTTGCGTTTGTGTTCACCAATATTACACTTCAATTGTTCCTGATGTGTCCAGTAGGAGGAGGATATATAGCCACATAGCCATGGGCAACTGCTATCTAAAGAGGCACCGACTGCGGATTGGGATTTCAAAATTGAACCGGAGTATACAGTTAAAAAGAAGCTCAGACTCAATAAGTGATTTATATACAATAATTAAATGTCATTTTCATTATTACAGCTCCTTAATTCCCCTTAGTAAACCTTGCTTTTGGTAATATCATGAATGGTCCTCTGTTCAAGTTGTGAGAAAATTAAAACAAGTAAAGTATTTCCCAGGGTTTAAAACGCAACCCACCAGTGCCATCTGATGTTTGAAAACGCAGTTGTGCAAGACATTTCCTGGAGGTGATTATACATTTTATGCTCGGGCATTTCTGTATGACAGTAACCTTTGTTCATTCAGCTCTGACGGTGATTTCTGAAGTAAATGAACGCTAATAAACCTTCAAGAAACATCAGTAAAGTTTCGGCCATCATTCGGACGGGGTCTGCTAAAGTATATCTCATGTTCTCCCTCAACTTCAAAATTATCCTATGTTTTACCTTTTCTTTGCAAAGACTGGGTTGGAACTTCTGCAGTGATGTAGGATGATTTTAAAATGATTTTTGAAGTTGAGGGAGAAAACAGTCGGAGTATTTTCGACATACACTAACTGTCTTGAGCCAGAATACACAGAGTTCAGGGAGAGCAAGGCAAGACCAGCGTTTGAGAATAGAAAGTATTTAAATTGTATTTTTTTTTTTTTAATGTAAACAAGCCATTGTTTTGCTAGATAAGACCATTCTTCCTCGGCTGGGATCATTTACAACTGCATTTGGGATCGTTTGAAGCCGTATTTAAACTGCATTTTGGAAGTTTGCCATATCAGTCCATTATATGGAGAAAAATCCTGAAATGTTTTCCTCAAAAAACATAATTTCTTTACGACTAAAAAAAGAAATATATGAACATCTTGGATGACAAGGAGTTGAGTAAATTATTTGTAAATAGTTGTTCTGAAAGTGGGGTTCTCCTTTAACAATGCATTGGCGTAAAAAATGCACACCTTTGGACACCTTTGCAACATAATTTCTCAACTGCCAAAAATACTGACCAAACAAAATACTGACTACTTTTGTGGACTTTTTACTGTATCAAAATTTTAAATTCAGTTTTGAAATTGGGGGATCCAGTGGGAATGACAATCGTATTTCAGATGACTGTGCCACTCTTTCATCACAACCTCCCTAAAATGTTGTGCCAGTACGTGCGCTCATTGGCGCCCCCTAGGTGACCGCCTATAGCTCGCCTATGCCTAGAAACGGTGCTGGTTTCTGGCACCACCATGTCATTACGCTTCTCTTTTCTACCAACTCAGTGTCATGTTGTATCTACAAAACATTTCAATAATCAGTATTGGTGGTATCTGACATAAAGGATCCGCAAATGAAATTGTGAGCACAAACACTATTAACAGAATGAAAGGCAATAATCAGCAATACGTGTTCACACAATAACTTTTTATTTGAATGTTTCAATATGTATTGACATGACAATTGACTTTAACCTACAACTTGGAAGGAGATTCCTAAATGTTTCACACCTACAGCACACATTACAGACATTGATTCACTAACGTGGATATGTCCTACATGTCTAAAGTATAAAGGAGTAAACCAGTAATTGTTTTTGCTAAAACGTCATAAAAATAATCTGCAAGCACAAAACTGTGGTGAAATATATGTACATCTCTCAATAGAAGAGGTTTGCAGGTTTTAATAAAATGTTATTTTGAAGTAGTAATCATAATAATCATATTTCCAGTATGTGCCTCGAGCTTGACCAGTATTGTCAACTCACTCATCAGAATCCTCTGCAAACTTCGACAGTTAGTTTAAACAGCTCATTCGGTTATTTTTGGGTCAGACGTGCTATTTCAGCTGTGCATCCTGCGCCAGGAACCCAGAACTAAAGTTCGATTCAGTCTTACTGTGCTTGTTTTTTTTTTTTTATATGATTGTGTAGTGCAGCTAACTGAATGAAATGCTTCCCACATGCAGTGCAGTGTGGATCCAGTGTGGATCATCTCATGTGTCTTCAGATGCGTTCACTGACTGAATCTCCTTTCACAGTGTGAACACTTATAAGGTTTCACTCCAGTGGGGATCCATTCATGTTTTTTTTTTAGGTCTCCTGAATCTCTGAATCTCTTGTTGCAGTGTGAACACTTGTAAGGTTTCTCTCCAGTGTGAATCCTCTGGTGCCGTTTCAGACAGTTTTCTGTAGTAAAAGTCTTTTCACACTCACAGCACCAGTATGTATTGTTAAATGTTTTAGACATGAACAACTCTGGACTGAAGCCAATAAATACATTGTACCACACTGATCGCATGTGTCACATGCATCAAGATCATATTTGTATGTGAAAGTCTTTCCACACTGAGTGCAGGTGAAAGATTCATTCTGTATTTTCCTAAATAATTTTAACATTCTTTGTTGGTAACTGATCAAGTAGTCTTGATGGAATATTATATCTCTAAAAAAAACCTTACCATGTCTTGTAAGTTAAGAGTAATTGCTGCATTTGTTAAGTTTCAGCGGGGGTGTACTCATTTATGCTGTGCACTGAAATTTATTAGGCATTTAAAACTTGTTTTGACACAATTGAAAACATAAAAAAGCCCCAAAAGCAAACATGTAATAGGCAACTTCATGGCTTTCAGGGCTAAAATTATTCCTGATACAAACTATGACCAAAGTAAAAATAGACAATAACAATGAGTTGTTAATAAAATTATGAGTTTAATCAATCATTGCTTGAAGCAAAAAATTTTCTAAAATTGAATCCAAATGAGACAGATCTTTTTTCCTTACTGACTTTATAAGAGTCAAAGCATCTCAGAAGAGGAAGAGAAACTATATACTGTAATGAAAAACCATGAAGGACAAGAAGTTAAACATTATTATCATATTCATGTCTGTACTAAAAGTGTTATGGCCTCTTCTTCAGCTCCCTGAACTATGCACTGAAAGGTTTTTTCCAGTGTGAATTTTCTGGTGCTCCTTCAGTTCAGTGTCTAAAGGACTTCCTGCACTTAAACACACACCATCGTGTTTTTTCAGGACTAATGCACGAAGGAACTGTCACCTGCATTGATCTCTGAAACTCT
Source organism: Labeo catla (assembly GCA_012976165.1). Taxonomy (NCBI): domain Eukaryota; kingdom Metazoa; phylum Chordata; class Actinopteri; order Cypriniformes; family Cyprinidae; genus Labeo; species Labeo catla. The sequence goes on from VONZ01003419.1 coordinate 16,705, forward strand.
TTCCACATTTATCATACGGGAATGACTTCTCTCCAGTGTGGATTTTCATCTGTGGTCTTTTATATTTTGTCACTGAAAGTCTTTCCACACCAATCACACATGAACAGACAGTGAATGTGCAATTGCACTGGTCTGACCAAACAATCTCATGTGAAAATCAGACTGAATTTTTGCCCTGGACAGTTGTGTTGGTTTGAACAGGAGTTAACAGATACTAATCAACCTGTCGCTCATCATGACTGTTAGGAAACTAATTGGTTTAACCACTAAGTGGTTTCTCCACTGCATGGATCTTCATGTGTATCTTCAGGTGACTTTTATAAGCAAAACTGGTTCCGCACTGATCACACGTGTGCGGCTTCTCTCTGCTGTGGATCCTCTCATGTGCTTTCATATTTCCTAACAGATTGAATCTCTTGTCGCAGTGTGAACACTTGTAAGGTTTTTCTCCAGTGTGGATCCTCTCATGCAGTTTTAACTGTTTCGCTGAAATAAAAGTCTTGTCACACTCAAAGCACATATAATCTCTCACACCAGTATGAATTTTCTGATGTTCTTTTATACCTTGCAGCAGTGAAAAACTCTTTCCACATTCAGAACATGAATGCAGCTTCTCCTTTGTATGAACTGTCAGGTGTTTCTTCAGGTTTGATGCGATGACAAATGTTTTTCCACACTGATCACATGTGAACGGTTTCTCTCCGGTGTGGATTCTCATGTGCGCTTTAAGATTTTTTTTAATTGCGAATCTCTTTTCACACAGTTCACACATGAAGGGCTTTTCTCCAGTGTGGATCCTCATGTGACGCACAATACATGATTTGTTTGTGAATCTCTTTCCACATTGATCACATGCATATGGCTTCTCTCCGGTGTGGATTCTCATGTGAATCCTAAGTCGACTTTTAACTGAGAATCTCTTTTCACAATGTTCACACATGAATGGCTTCTCTCCAGTGTGGATTATCATGTAGCCTTACAAGACAGAGTTGTTTAGAGATCTCATTCCACGTGTCGCGTACGCAAAGGCCTTTCTCGGGTGTGGATCCTCATGTGTTTCTTAAGGTCTGATTACCGATAAAGCCATTCCACTTTGATCACATGTAGGCAGCTTCTCTCAATTAATGGGATTTTCATGTGTCTTTCCGCGTTTTGAAAGAGTTCCGCGAAACACTTTCCACACTGATCACACATGAATGGCTTCCCTCCTGTATGAACTGTCATGTGATGCTTTCCAAGATACTGTTTGTTTGGGAATGTCTTTTCACAATAATCACACATGAGCGGCTTCTCTCCAGTTGTGGATCCTCATGTGATTCTTAAAAGGTGTGATGAATTTGTGAAACTCTTCCATTTATCACATGCATGGTTTCTCTCAGTGTGGATCCTCATGTGCTGCCTGGATGTATTTTTTTGTGTAGAATTCTTCCTGCACTGATCACAGCTGACGACTTTTCTCCGTGTGAACTCTCATGTGAATCTCAAGACTTGTTTTAAGCGTGTGAAACTCTTCCCACATTGATCACATGAATACGGCTTCTCTCCAGTGTGGATTCTCATGTGATTTTTAAGGTGTCTTTTATCACTGAAGCTCTTACCACATTGAACACATGAGTGTGGTTTCTCACCGGTGTGAATTCTCACGTGTACCTTAAGGTTTGATGATTGTGTGAAACTCTTTCCACATTGATCACATGCATATGGCTTCTCTCCAGTGTGGATCCTCATGTGAATTTCAAGACATGATTTGTTTGTAAATCTCTTTCCACACTGATCACATGAATACGGCTTCTCTCCAGTGTGGAGTCTCATGTGTTTTTTAAGGTTTCCTTTATCTCTGAAGCTCTTGCCACACTGAACACATGTGTGTGGCTTCTCTTCTGAGTGAATTCTCATGTGTACCTTAAGATTTGCTGATTGTGGGAAACTCTTTCCACACTGATCGCAGGTGAAAGATTGCTTGGCTGTTCTTTTCTTCATAAACGTCTTTTTACTCTTTAAGCAACCCAAAGATTTTTCTCCAGGTTTGTCATGATGTTTCTCCTCCACTTCACTCAGTTCTTCAATCTCCTTGTTCTTTTCCATGAGGTCTGAAATGAATGAATAAACAGTTTAATTTCATTTTCAGAACATCAAAATAATTCAAAGAGAGACATACAAAGTGAAAGGACTAAAATAAAATATTACAATAATTCACAATAATTTCTAAATGAACTAAAATGTTGCATGAACAAGGTACATTTATCTTCCCGTTATTATTTTCTAAAACATTGCAGGCACAAATATCACATTTTTGTAGTGAGAAAGATCAAATTTATTTGACCAATGACACAATTGTCAACAATATTAAATTACTATTCAGCATTACCATGATTTTGGCACCAACTTTCAGATTAATATTTAATTTATTTTGCTAAAAACTTCATGATTATTAGTGGGCAGTCATACTGAAACATACATGTTTCATTCCATTGATTTCCATTCTAACACATATGACTATATAAAAAAAAATGTACCAAGTTAAGATCTAGATCTAAGATCTATGACCTAGAGAAGTTACTTTGCATATATGGATGTACAATTTATTATCATACCATAATATCATAATTGTTATTTTAATGATGTGCGAAATGGCATTACCAAGTATGTCACTCTTTTTGCCAAAAATATCTTGAGAGAGCATTCATCACAGTCATGTGCTCAGTTTCTAAATGAATCTTCTGTTTTGAACAAATCTTTTAAATCAATGATCCACCCATTCATTTATTTAAAAAAAAAAGTCAGTCACTCAATAGGTTGAATGAATTATTCAATGCATCACTCATCAAGACAGGGACTTTATGCCATATTTATCCATGACAGGCCTAAACCACCCAAGACCAGCACAAAAACACCATCAGCAAAATATCCTGTAAAAATCATTATAGAAAAAAAAAACCCTTAAAAATATTAGATAGCATTGTTATTGTTTCCCTTTAGTGTTAAATTAACACATTTTAAACTTTATGTCCAGAGGTCACATTAACCGAAAACTTTTTTTTTTCCAGTGACGAAAAAATCTGCAGTCCGTCTGTCACTTTGACAGATTACACTGAGGGTGATCTATTGTAAATTGTAGCTGTAATTACTACCTGTTAAATGATATCACACTCTCTGCAAAATATTACTGTGAGTCGGGCCCGGCTCCACCCAATCAGAAGCTTGGCCCACCCTGGCCCCACACTACATAGCCTAACAGCCAATCACAATATCGGAGTGATATTCGGTTGAGCTACATTTTAATTTGTCCTTTTTTTGTTTGTCCAAGACTGAGCAGCAAATCCTCCAGCATGGTCTGTCAGTCATCCCTCTTTTTTTTTATCAATGAGCAATTTAGATTTTTAGACCCCTTAACCTACTCCCAAACCTACAGCGCACAAATAAAATCTCTTAATTTTGTAACTAAAATATAAGGCCATTGATATGACAACTTAAAACAATAATAATTAAATTAATACCACGATTTTAATATTCACAAGAATTCATTTTTAAGTGTCATCAACACGTCAGTATTGTACATTTAAATGTTGAAAATACATAAGTATTTGTACATTTAGATGCTGTAAATATGTCAGTATTGTGCGTTTTAGTGTCTGGAAAAAATTCAGTAAATGTACGTTTTATGGAACCACTGTTTACGTAAAATATATATGAATTATCATGAGATCACGTTGATACAGATGCTCTCAGTTTAGCATTGTAGCGTACGTTTTCCAACTGAACTAAATGATTTTTATTTCTATAAAAATGCTAAACATCAGTGAAGGCGGTGCAGCGGTGGTCAAGTAATGTAATCGGTATATGACCATACACTGTGTAACACCAACTACACCAGTGAAAAAAAAATGCAGTTCCATAATATATAGTGCTCTATTTTCACACACTAATTTTGTACTTAATATACTAAAAAATATTCTTCAGTAAGATAATCTTAAGAACATCTATAGTGTACTCAGCTGTGCTATTTTGAGACACTATTAACAGGCCCAATAAACTAAAATGTGCTTTTAACACACTATGTATTAAAATAATGTATGTATTTACCACTTCCCATTACTGAACATTTGTTGAAAACCTAACATTTTTATTATTTACAATAATATAAGTATTTAATCAGCTCATAAGATGATCTAAATCTGATGAAGTGCTTGAAGTTTTATAACATATCATGAATGCTCTTCAGCATCATGAATGAATGAGAAATCAAGAATAAACACCAACCTGTTTGTTCTTCAGTATCTTCAGTGTGTTTGATTCTGCAGGGTTTTGGATCTCTCATCTTCTCTCTGTCCTTTTTAATAAACTCAGTCTTTGCAGATTTCAGCTCTTCCTGACGAGTTGATGCTCGTCTTCACTTGTAAACTGTTGGGAATATTCCAGCATTTATGGGTGAACTGCTGTGTGGGAGGGGCTTCACTGATGATGTGATTGCTGTGGGAGGAGCTGATCTGCAAAAATAAAAAAATATATCAATTTTTAATATATCTGTTACTGGGTCCAGATGTCAAATTTTAGTGTCTGCATCAAATTAAATTAAAACTGTGCTTTTATATACATAGAAAATCAATTAAATGAAAGTGTCTACATGTTTTAATTAACTGTTGTAAAAACAAAATGTCAAAATACAGGTGAAATAATGATCTGTCATCATTCGGCATAACAGATGTGTTTATGTAATAATGAAACAACATAGTTATTCTGACCTGTATTTATCGAAATATGTAAAAGAAAAAGTTACTATATTTGCTAACAGTTGGGTCAAATCTAGTGGTGTGAAGGATAGTGTAAATTATAAAGATTTTAAATGATAATTAATGAATATTTTGAGGCTACAATTAAATATAGCCTTTGAATATGTCATCAGATGATTTTTGTTTTAAATATGTCTGATATTTGTTTATTTTTAATTAATCAAACCCCTTTTTTCTTTAACTCATATACTAATTGGCACATTTAAGCATCTACATCTGTCTATTGCAAAACAACTGATGCTAATTCACAAATGTTTATTTTTAGTTCTAACATTATTCTGTTTTCTTCATTAAAATAACATTTGAAAGTATAAAGTCTAAAAAATGCACGTTTATTTAAAAAAA
>VONZ01003420.1:0-21826 GCA_012976165.1 Labeo catla
CTGCTTAGTCTCTGCTAATTTTTTCTCTGCGCCTTTGGCTTTTGTTATTTTTTGCTCTCTGCCCGTAGAACCCGCTGGCGTCCCGTTTTTCCAGCTTGATAGTTTTGCTGCTCTGCATTCGGTGTCGATCTATCCTCAACTGTGATTGTTCAATGCCGGGTCGAGTTTGGCTCCCCGTGGATTCTCTGTTCTCCTCAACTGTGATTGTTCAACGCCGGGTCGAGTTTGGCTCCCCGTGCATCTTCATCCTCTGTGTGTTTCCTCGTGCCGAGTCGAGATCGCTCCCCGAAGATTCCCTGTTTTTCTTGCTGTGAGTTTTGCTGGACGGGTTGAGTTTCTCTCCCCATGTTTTTTGTTTTGCCTTTGTTTCCCTTTCTGCTTTCCCCAGATTGTCTCCAGGAAGGAGCGCTGGGAGGACTTTTTTCTTGTACATTGTGTAATTTCTTGTTCTCAAACTTATTTTTTGCCCCCGCATTTGAGTCTCCCGTGTCAATCATGACAGCTGGATCACGATTGATTCGCGTGAACATAGACGGATATATGTAGATCGGGAGGCGCATTCCCTTCACAAACAAACGTAATACACTGCATCTTCAGCGGCTCAGATGTCGGGAGTAAATGACGACCACTATGTTCATTATTACATCCAGCAACACAACACCTCAATCGCTCAATCTGAGATATTCTTGTCTAATTTACATCACTGCTCCAGCATTGAAACAATGGAGGTTGGACTGTTACAACTGATCTGAGGTAAGACGCTCATGTCAATCAACTATTGTGGGAGTGGCCTCTGTCATGTGACGCCACAACGACAGACATCTGAGAATGGTTCGATTTGAAAAAGGGGATATTATTTTTACAGATTAATTAAAAACCACTGCATGGATTTTTATCATTATAGGGTAGATTTGTACATACACTGACAACACACATTAATGTTCAAACATGTAAAAGTGAACTTTGCATCCGATGACCCCTTTAACGCTGCAAACACGTGTAGAAACTCTGCCTATGCTTATGCGTGTTAATCGTTTTTGTTTTATATTAGTTGTTCTTGTTGCTTTTGTGCAATACATCAATAGCAATTCATTTGTTTTAGATATTTTATGTTTAGATATTTCTTTTTTGCTGGAGTCACGCAAAATATTTTTTCTATTGCTTATTCCCGCACACACATCTCTGCCTACCCGCACCCGCTGCTCTTTGCTCTTGTGCTGCCCTTTCAGGTGTTTTAAATTGGATATGGAGTTTTCAGGGTTGAAAAGGCTTTCTTCCTCTCTAATTGACAACGCACGACAATGTTCTTGCCTTTGACAGAAACAAACTCAAAATAATGATTGTATTTCCAGCTACAGAATGCGTACTTTACTCTTTACATGCTGACTTTGTTTTCATTCGTAGTATCCGCCTCACAGGCCCTTACCAGTCAAAGTAGGTCTCAGGTAAGGCAGAGAATAGGCTTGCCGCCATATTCGGTGTTCTGCAACACCGGTTACGTCACTTGCCCACCGCGACAAAATATTATTTAGTTCAGTTGGAGATTAGTTCAGTCAGACAAAATCATGATTGGCTCTTGATTGGGTCAGCACCTGTGACCAATCAGGCGCGCTATAAAAGCCCCGGTCTTTCCCCAGGCAAGTCACCAAGTATTGTGGAGTGTTTTGTGGAGAACTGTATCGGTTGCGTTTAGCGCTCTCTTAGTGCTAGCACCTTTTCAGTGTTGTTCCTGAGTTTCCCTGAGTTTCCTAGTTCCTAGTTTCCAAGTTCCCTAGTTCCTGAGTTACCTTAGTTTCGTATTCTCGCCTGGCCATCTCGTTTTCGTCTGTCTCGCCGCCTGCCTTCCTGACTCTCGCTCGTTGTATGGATTACCCCTCTGCTTCACGTCATGGATTATGTTCGCCGCGGATCGACCCACGCCTGCCTCACGGACTACTCTTGTTCCTCGCTCCAACATACCTGTTTGTAACTGTTCTGACCCTGCCTGCTTGACCATGTATCTGTCTCATCGTTTGAATAAAAGCTTGCGTATGGATTCCCTCGTCTCTCGTCTCCCTCTCCACATTGCAATTATATAAACCTACGTGTGATTTAAGTAGTTGTATAGCATAAATCAGTCAATTTTAACCTTCAATATTATAATCTAGTACCAACTGACTCTCATAAATTTTACATCATTAATTCAATTCAATGTAAATTTATCTGTATAGCGCTTTTCACGATACATATCGTTGCAAAGCAACTTTACACCAAATTGACATTTTTACAATATATGTAGTAGTAGCTTGATGTACGTATGGCAGAGATGTGTGGTAAAGATCAATTAATGACGTAATCAAACAGACAAAGAACACTATAAATTAGTAGCAGAATTCGGTAGTGCTGTATGTTGTTTCAGGGTTGGCATCATCTGAAGTCCTCTGAGGGGTTGGCATCATCTTTTCTTAAGTGTTCTGGATCCACACTGGAGCTTGTGAATTCCTAGTTACCACGGGATGTCAATCCCATGGCAAAAACAGAGAACAAATAGGAACATAATTAGCGTCGCTGCTGTTCAAACTAAGAAAAGGAAGATTTGTTCAACCAGAGCTAAAAGATTAATAATGAGCATTTGATCAGATATAACCGCAGGAAAAGTTTATGAGATGCATTATTTGAATGTTTGGCTAAAAGATGTGTCTTTAATCTAGATTTAAACCGAGAGAGTGTGTCTGAACCCTAAATGTTATCTGGAAGGCTGTTCCAGAGTTTGGGAGCCAAATGTGAAAAAGCTCTACCTCCTTTAGTGGACTTTGCTATCCTAGGTACTACCAACAGTCCAGAGTTTTGTGACCTTAGGGAGCGTGATGGATTGTAGCGTGGTAGAAGACTAGTTAGGTACGCAGGAGCTAAACCGTTAAGTGCCTTATAGGTAAGAAGTACTATTTTATAGCTGATGCAGAACCTAATAGGTAGACAATGCAGAGACTTTAAAATTGGTGTAATATGATCATATTTTCTTGACCTGGTAAGGACTCTAGCAGCTGCATTTTGGACTATCTGTAGCTTGTTTATTGAAGATGCAGGACAAACAGTAGTGCATTACATTACAGTAGTGCATTTGCGATCGGACAGGTAGGATCTAAACCATCTTAAAGCCTGTCCTTACCTGCATAGTTTTGTAGTCGATCTATTAGTATGTCATGATCTATAGTGTCAAACGCAGCACTAAGATCAAGTAAAACTAGCAATGAGATGCAGCCTTGGTCTGACGCAAGAAGCAAGTCATTAGTGATTTTAACAAGTGCAGTTTCTGTGCTGTGATGGGGCCTGAAACCTGACTGAAATTCTTCATAGATATCATTTTTTTTGCAAGAATGAGCACAGTTGAGCAGATACAACTTTCTCTAAAATTTTAGACATAAATGGAAGATTAGAAATGGGTCTATAATTTGCCAGTTCACTAGGGTCTAGTTGTGGTTTCTTAATAAGAGGCTTAATAACCGCCAGCTTGAATGGTTTAGGGACGTGACCTAAAGATAACGATGAGTTGATAATATTGAGAAGCGGTTCTTCTGCTACAGGTAATAATTCTTTCAGTAATTTAGTGGGTACAGAATCTAATAGGCATGTTGTTGGTTTAGACACAGTGATGACTTTATTTAACTCTTCCTGTCCTATAGCGGTAAAGTACTGCAGTTTTTCTTTGGGTGTGACGAAAGAAGTTGACATATTAGACGCAGTATAATCTACATTGGTTATTGTATTTCTGATGTTATCTATTTTATCAGTGAAGAAATTTATTAAGTCATTACTATTAAACTGTAAAGGAATATTTAGATCGGGTGGCATCTGGTTATTTGTTAATCTAGCCACTGTGCTAAATAAAAACCTTGGATTGTTTTGGTTGTTTTCTATGAGGTTGCGGAAATGCTCGGCTCTAGCAGCTTTTAAAGCCTGTCTATATCTGGACAAACCGTTTTTCCATGCAATTCTAAAAACTTCCAAGTTAGTTTTTCTCCATTTGCGCTCAAGATTTTCTTTCTGCGAGTTTCTTTTTTGAGGGAATGGGTATTACTGTTGTACCATGGCGCAATACATTTTTCTCTAACTTTTTTCAGTTTGATGGGGGCAACAGCTTCTAACGTATTGGAGAAGATGGTGCCCATATTGCTAGTCATTTTGTCTAGATCCTGTGTAATAAGGGGTACACAGAGCAGTTGAGATAAATCAGGCAGGTTATTTGTAAATCTATCTTTGGTGGCTGGAACAATAGTTCTGCCAAGACGATAACGCGGAGCCATGTAGTTAATATCGGTGATATGCAACATGCACGATACAAGGAAATGGTCAGAAACATCATCACTTTGAGGTACGATATCTATATCAGTAAGATCAATTCCATGCAATATAATTAAATCTAGCGTATGATTAAAACAATGAGTGGGCCCGGTGACATTTTGCTTGACTCCAAAAGAGTTTATTAGGTCAGTAAACGCAAGTCCTAACGCATCATTTGTATTATCAACTTGAATGTTAAAATCTCCAACAATTAGCACTTTATCAAAATTAACCAATAGTTCTGAAAGGAATTCGGCAAATTCTTTTAGGAAATCTGTATATGGCCCTGGCGGTCTATACACAGTAGCTAAAACAAGAGATAGGAGAGATTTCTTTTGCATATCTGGCAGAGTAACATTAAGCAAAAGTATTTCAAATGAATTAAACCTGTATCCTGTTTTCTGAGTAACATTGAGAATATCACTATATATTGTTGCAACACCACCACCACGACCACTCTGACGGGGCTCATGCTTATAATAGTAGTTTGGTGGAGTAGACCCATTTAGACCAATATAATCATTAGGTTTTAGCCAGGTTTCATTTAAGCAGAGTATATCAAAACTATTATCTGTGATCATTTCATTCACAATAACTGCTTTGGGTGCAAGTGATCTAATGTTTAGGAGCCCAAGCTTTAAAAATGGTTTCTGTTCATGTATTTTGCTTTTTTCTGGTTTAATTACGATCTGATTTTTTCTAGGTCCTGCATTAAATTTATGTTCTGACCTCACTATTCGAGGAACAGACACAGTCTGTTTGATTGGACAGTGCAAGTACTATCATTTAAGCGTTCAGAACAAAAGCCATCGTAGCAATCATTTGAGAATGTACTAGTTAAATGGAGCGTAGCGTCCTGGAGATGTTGTCCAACAGCAGTTCCGCTCCGACTTGCCTGTGGTGCAGGCCATCAGCACGAAAAAGCCTAGGACGTTCCCAGAAAAGATTCCAATTATTAACAAAGAGCAGTAGCTGTTCTTTACACCATGTCAATAACCATTCATTTAGAGCAAGAAGTCTACTGAACCTTTCGTGCCCACGTCGATACGTGGGAAGCGGTCCTGACACGATGATCCTCGTCGCGGGCGACGTGCTGCGAACCGTCTCGTTCAGGCTGCTGAAGTCCCTCTTCAGAACCTCCGTCTGCCGCAGCTTGGTGTCGTTCACCCCCACGTGCAGGACGATCGCGCCGACGCTCTCGCCGTCCTTCAGGATTCCTTCAGTATCTGCGCAGAAACATCGAGAACGCGAGCACCAGGAAAACAGTGGGTGTGGACTTTACCTTTAGCTAAAATAGCACGGACGTACCGGACAATGGAGTCTCCGACGATCACAGCATTGCGTTCCGTCTCGCGGAGCGAAGCAGTTCCGGGTGGAGATCTCGAAGACCAGAGGCGGCGGAGGGGGCGAGGTCCTCGGCCGGGGCCTGGCTCGCGTCTTCCGCTGCTGCTGCACCCAGTGTCCGTGGTGTCCCAGCGCAGGAGTGAAGGACATCTGGGAAGATCGCGTCCAGGGTGCACGGGACCTGTGCAGAGAAGCACACGGAGTAGAGGTGGTCAGAGTGTTAGTATCGCTGTATACTTACCCGGGAGGATTCCAGAGCAGCTCTCTGCTCTCTCAGCTCGGTCTGCCTCACCAACAGCTCCTGAATCTGCTTCTCCACGGCCTCCAGCTCGATCGTTTCCTCACCTGCACTCAAAGGTGGACACAAATTCGCCATTAAAGCAAGTAACAGTGAGTAAACAATGGTAATGTGTGTAAATAGTGTGTAAACAATGCTAGCAAGATTAGCGGCAACCACGCTGGTGCTGCTAACGGGCTATAAGCTAGCGACTCCGGAAATCAAAACAAAACTAGTGATAACAAAGCAATCTGGATGTTTTAGTTGTAAAAGACAACAGGGGGTATATTCACACATTATAAGAAACGAAAATGATGGTATATAAAATTGATTTTAGATTGAAAAATAGACAATAAGAAATTAACTTGACAGAGCTCAAACTCTAAGCGTGTGACCGCCATTAGTTGAGAGATTTTTTTCCTTGAGAAAATTTGGCATGTACTGTACCTGATATATAGCCAAAATAATTGATATTGAGTCGAATCGGTAATCGAATCGAATCGCAAACTTGTGAATGAGAATCGAATCGTGAAATGTGTGTCAAAACCCAGCCCTAGCCCTTACTGTTAATCCTCTGGGCCTCTTCGCCCATTTTTGATGTTTTCGTATATAGCTTCATCGGAATGAGATGACAAGGTGACTTTTGTTGCATTAGCTATGTGAACAAAAAAAAAAAAAAATTGACTGATCTGTGCTATACAACTGTTTAAAAATCACACTTAAGTTTATATAATAAAGTGACAATGACTTCAGTTAGTTTTACAGACATTTAAGACATTAAACAAACGTATAAACATTAAAGAACAGCAAAAATTTTAATGAATATGTTATATGGTCCATATATGTAGTAAAATGCTCCTCTCTACGTTTTTTTTTTCTGGCTGGCTAACGAGTTTATGATCATATGCATTCTGAGGTAAATGTGATGTTACATGAATTGTTTACAAGCTGTTATATTCACGTATTTGTGCAGCTCAAACACTTGTAAAACGATTACAAGAAACAGGATGCGGATTGTTAAATTTTGTGATGCATTTTGTTTCACTTTCGTTTCGTTTACCGTTTGATATTTCTGTATGAAACAGAAATGGCAGAGCTTGAATTGATCAACGCGGTGGTCGCGCCAGTGCGATCGCTCACAAAATTTAGTCGCACCGGCAGAAAAAATGGTGGCAGTCTGGAGCTCTGGAAGGAGTTCCCATGCTTTGATTGAGGCTCTCCAGCAATCTGCCACTCCACATTGCGACAAAACGGCATTTATTGTTAGAATACTGCAATACAATGGACAGAATTTGAAATCTGAGACATTGTTTCATATTGGATGTTCCATCCATTAACTGAAAACAAGCTAGACTAATCGATTCTTGGGATTTAAGAATCGATATCGTTTCGTAAATATGAGAATCGATTAAAATCGAGATATCGATCTTTTTACCCAGCCCTAGAAATGACCAACATATATAAATGAAAGGGAATTACAAAAAAACAAAAAACAAAAAACAACAACCAAAAAAAAAAAAAAACGAAAACTCCGTGAATCTTTTGGTTGACACTCTAAAACAGCCAGGGCTCTCAAGTTTTGGAAAAAGTTTGGAGTGAGATTACTATTAGGGGAGGAACCTCTCAAATATTTGCAGCAGCGGCCCCTCGGCCCCACGCACTTCTCTCAGGTTTTTGCTAGAAGTTGAATTTTATCTATTGTTCAAAAATTAACCAGCACAAGAAATTATAACAACTGGTAAATCTGATAAGTCAAATTCATACAAATAAAACAAAATGTTTTATATATTTAAAAAATGCAAATCGGAAAAAAAAAAAAAGTTAGCCCCAAAGCCAACTTAACTACAGTGCTCAGTCTACATACTGTACACATACAGTAGGATTGCAGAACTTGCCCTGAGCATGTAGCCTATGTCAAGCTGTGTGTTTGTGTGTGTGTGTGAGAGAGTAGGCCTACACATTTCAACTTATGAATAGCATTTTGTATTGCAAGTGTTTTTTGCACATTTTGATGCCTTGATGACAGTGGTAGGGGTTTGTACTTAACTATGCTAACTAGTAATGGAATGATGTAATTTAATAACAAAATAAAATCTGTTACAGTTACTGAGAAACAATGTAAAGTTACTTAATAAAATGTTAACGATTCACACACATACAGATATGATTTCCCAAATTGCATTGACTGGTCTAGACTGAAATATGAGAATAGAGTAGCTTGTTATCTGTAACCTATTACCTGCTTCCAAAATAACCCTCTTAACAATGTTGATACGTTTGAATTTTTGAAATATATAAAACAATTTATTTTATAAATTTGTCTTTTATCAGGTTTACCCAGGGTGCGATTTGTGAAAAAAGCAGAGGGGAAATTGCGTTTGAAAACTTTTTTCTCTCTGCATAGGCGGAGGTTGAACCAACTCCAATAAAGCTATATCTGTTAACAACGCATATTATATACCCGTTTTTTTTTAGGCAAGTACCAGAGTGTCATGTCATGAAATGTTTTTAATACGACGGAAAAAGTTAGCCATATTAATTATAATGATTTCATTTCAAACAACGAATAAATTACATAGAGAAAGCGAGCAAAGAACACAGTATCAACGGAGCTTTTTGAAACTCCGAATCAGTGAAACACTGCGTCGCAAAATGATTTCGAAGCGCTCCAGTCGGATCACGAATCATTTGATTCAGAACGGGACTTAGGAGCGGGTTCGCGGGATGTTTTTATCCCCACTGGGGATAAAAATGATTCAGCAGAGGTAGGGATGCATGGACCAGAGTGGGAGAAATAGAGCGGGAAAAGTTACCTTTTCTCAGCGTGAGAAATACAAGGTGTGGCGTGAGAGCGTGTGAACTGGTTGAAATGCGTGAGACTTGAGAGCCCTGCAAATAACAAATGCATATTCTGATCAGATAACATATACCAATACTTTACGATGGCTGTATGCCCAGTGTTTGTGAAAGTCAATGTGTGTTTTTTGGAGAGTATGAGCTTGTAAGGATTATGTACTTTTCTCGGTTCACAATTTCCTTTGCAACACAGTTTGGATCAACTGGTTAGTGGACAGAGGCCTGAAAGTTTCAACCTGGAGAGTAGTGCAGCTTTACTCTTTAACAACAAACTGTGCATTATTTGGTGTGATGAAATATGTCAGCTATGTTTGTGTTTAGATTTGCAGTGTTTGAATGTAAAAACACCTAAACATTAAAAAATATGATGTAGTTTGTATTTTACAGAATTTAGGGTAATTTAAAATGACAGAAAAATGCTGTAAATATATACAGTTATATACAAAAAAGAAAGCTCAATGTCTAATGATGACCATACCTGACGGCTAAATGTCAGTATTTGACATCAATATGACGTTGGCTTGACGTTGGATGTTGGTTAGTTAATGTCACAACCTTGTAACGTTCGGCCCTATTGCTCGAATTTACAATTGTTAAAATGGGGTCAGATTATGCTGTGTGAGATAAAATAAGTGTTTTAAAAGATGAGACAACGACAAAAGTACAGTGAATAAATAAAGTGTATTTACACAAATATACAAGGAACTTAAAACAACACAATAAAACTAGAAATCCTAGGCTGTTAAAAGCACAGAGTCTTTCAGTTCCATACCAATAAAACAGTCCTTAAGAAATCCAGTGTGTTGAAAGTTCCAATATAAAAGTGTCCACCGGTGTATATACAGTCCAACAAGTGATAATCCACAATGAGGGTGATGCTGGAATGGTAAGTCCTTTAAAAAACAAAACAAAAACAAAAACAAAATCAAAAAAACTCCTCAATCCAGCATATGTCAGACTAAATGTCAGTATTTGACCTCAATATGACGTTGACTTCAGACACTGGCTCGACGTTGGATTTTGGTTAGTTAATGCCACAACCCAAAACTAACAAAAGATCAACGTCTAATGATGTCAGAATTTGATGTTGGGTGGACGTTACAATTATGACATCTAGGAGACGTTGGGTTTTGGTTGCCATACCTGACGACTAAATGTCAGCATTTGACATCAGTATGACGTTGGCTTAAGACGTTGACTCAATGTTGGATTTTGGTCACTTTGCAACACAACCTAAAAACAACCAAATATCAACATCAGCTGATATCGCTATTAGACGTCTATCTAACGTTGTCATTAGACGTTGGGTCAACGTTGAATTTTGGTCACCCGACGTTGCAACCTAAATCTAACCAAATACCAAAGTCTTATGACCTTGTGTGCCTGCTGGGAAGTATGATGGAACCGTACAGAAATATGCAAAAATATTAAATGTATTTTTTCAACTTTTTCAAGTTATTTTATATGAACAGAAAATGTTTTTATTTGACAAAAACTGCTTGCGATTGCTGACTGGCATCTGAAGTTTATGTTTATTAATATAAAATGTATCTAACGCCAAATCCACGAGATCGCTAACAAGTATGATCTAACCTTACAAAACTATGAAATATATTTATATGACACCAAAGCCCTGACACTTTTTTTCCAAGTCAATTTTTATTAACAGAAAATGTTTTTATTTGACACAAACTGCTTGCGATTGCTGACTGGCATCTGAAGTTAATATTTATTAATATAAAATGTATCTGAGGCCAAATCCACGAGATCGCAAACAGGTATGATGCAACCGTATAGAAATATGCAAAAAATTAAATGTATTTTTTCCAACGTTTTTCAAGTTATTTTATATTAACAGAAAATGTTTTTATTTGACAAACTGCTTGCGATTGCTGACTGGCATCTAAACGTAATGTTTATTAATATAAAATGTATCTGAGGCCAAATCCACGAGATCGTTAACAAGTATGATGGAACCATAAACAAACAAAAAATATTAAATTTATTTTTTCAACTTTTTTCAAGTTATTTTATATTAACAGAAAATGTAGGAGCATTAACTTGTTGTTATTGTCTTATTGGTTATTCACTGTCACGAGGGTTCACTGGTGATCACTTCCGTTTCCTATATTTGATGTGGCGGTTCATTTGTTTGGAGGATTGGGCGAGTAGCGGGGCCAACTTTCTGTTGACCGTATTGCGTATTGCTTCGGCATTGTTTGTATCTGTTTGTCTCCGTGTGTTTCATTTAAATAAATCAATGCAAGTTAAAACTTAGCAAAGATACTCTTTAATGCCGACCGACAGCGAACGAGTCACGGAGGATCCCACTATCTGGCCTGTAAGCGGCGATTGGACGCCACTACAGAAAATGTTTTTATTTGACAAAAACTGAGTGCGATTGCTTACTGGTATCTGAAGTTAATGTTTATTAATATAAAATGTATCTGATGCCAAATCCACGAGATCCCTAACAAGTATGATGGAACGAAAAAGAAAAGTACAAAAACATTAAATTTATTTTTCCAACTTTTTTCAAGTTATTTTATATTAACAGAAAATGTTTTTATTTGACAAAAACAGCTTCAGACTGCTGATTGGCATCTGAAGTTAATGTTTATTAATATAAAATGTATTTGACGCCAAATCCACGAGATTGCAAAGAAGTATGATCTAACCTTACAAAAATATGAAATATATTTATTTGACACCAAAGCCCTGACAAATTTTCAAGTTATTTTATATGAACAGAAAATGTTTTTATTTGACACAAACTGTTTGCGATTGCTGACTGGCATCTGAAGTTAATAAATATTAATATAAAATGTATCTGACGCCAAATCCAGGAGATCGCTAACAGGTATGATGGAACTGCACAGAAATATGCAAAAATATTAAATGGATTTTTTCAATTTTTTTCAAGTTATTTTATATTAACAGAAAATATTTTTATTTTACACAAACTTTTTGCGATTGCTGACTGGCATCTGAAAGTTAATATTGATTAACATAAAATGTATCTGAGGGCCAAATCCAAGATTGCTAACAGGTATGATGGAACTCTACAGAAATAGCAACAATATTACATTTATTTTTCCAACTTTTTATATTGAGCGAAAAATATTTTTATTTGACAAAAACTGCTTGCGATTGCTGACTGGCATCTGAACTTAATGATTATTAATATAAAATGTATCTGACACCAAATCCACGAGATCGCTAACAGGTACGATGGAACGGTACTGAAATATGCAAAAATATTAAATGGATTTTTTCAACTTTTTTCAAGTTATCTTATATTAACAGAAAATGTTTTCATTTGACACAAACATCTTGCGATTGCTGACTGGCATCTGAAAGTTAATATTGATTAACATAAAATGTATCTGACGCCAAATCCAGGAGATCGCTAACAGGTATGATGGAACTGCACAAAATATGCAAAAATATTAAATGGATTTTTTCAATTTTTTTCAAGTTATTTTATATTAACAGAAAATGTTTTCATTTGACACAAACATCTTGCGATTGCTGACTGGCATCTGAAAGTTAATATTGATTAACATAAAATGTATCTGACGCCAAATCCACGAGATCGCAAACAAGTATGATCTAAACGAACAAAAATATGAAATGTATTTATTTGATACCAAAGCCCTGACACTATTTTCAAGCTGTTTTATATGAACAGAAAATGTTTTTATTTGACACAAACTGCTTGCGATTGCTGACTGGCATCTGAAGTTAATATTTATTAATATAAAATGTATCTGACGACAAATCCACGAGATCGCTAACAAGTATGATTGAACCCTACAGAAATATGCAACAATATTAAATTTATTTTTTCAAGTTTTTTTTATATTAACAGAAAATGTTTTTATTTGACCAAAACTGCTTCCGATTGCTGACTGGCATCTGAAGTTAATATTTATTAATATAAAATGTATCTGACCAAATCCACGAGATCGCTAACAAGTATGATTGAACCCTACAGAAATATGCAACAATATTAAATTTATTTTTCCAACTTTTTTCAAGTTTTTTTTATATTAACAGAAAATGTTTTTATTTGACCAAAACTGCTTGCGATTGCTGACTGGCATCTGAAGTTAATATTTATTAATATAAAATGTATCTGAGGCCAAATCCACGAGATCGCAAACAAGTATGATCTAAACGAACAAAAATATGAAATGTATTTATTTGACACCAAAGCCCTGAACTATTTTCAAGCTATTTTATATGAACAGAAAATGTTTTTATTTGACCAAAACTGCTTCCGATTTGTGACTGGTATCTGAAGTTAATATTTATTGATATAAAATGTATCTGACGACAAATCCACGAGATCGCTAACAAGTATGATTGAACCCTACAGAAATATGCAACAATATTAAATCTATTTTTCCAACTTTTTTCAATTTTTTATATATTAACAGAAAATGTTTTCATTTGACCAAAACTGCTTCCGATTGCTGACTGGCATCTGAAGTTAATATTTATTAATATAAAATGTATATCAGACCAAATCCACGAGATCGCTAACATGTATGATTGAACCGTACAGAAATATGCAACAATATTAAATCTATTTTTCCAACTTTATTCAAGTTTTTTTATAGTAACAGAAAATGTTTTTATTTGACACCAAAGCCCTGACACTATTTTCAAGCTGTTTCATATGAACAGAAAATGTTTTTATTTGACACAAACTGCTTGCGATTGCTGACTGGCATCTGAAGTTAATATTTATTAATATAAAATGTATCTGACGCCAAATCCACGAGATCGCTAACAAGTATGATTGAACCCTACAGAAATATGCAACAATATTAAATTTATTTTTTCCAAGTTTTTTTTATATTAACAGAAAATGTTTTTATTTGACCAAAACTGCTTCCGATTGCTTACTGGCATCTGAAGTTAATATTTATTAACATAAAATGTATCTGACGCCAAATCCACGAGATCGCAAACAGATATGATGGAACTGTATAGAAATATGCAACACTATTCAATTTATTTTACCAACTTTTTTCAAGTTTTTTGACTTAACTTTTGATTTGTATCTGACGCCAAATCCATGAGATCGCTAACAAATATGATTGAACCCTACAGAAATATGCAACAATATTAAATTTATTTTTCAACTTTTTTCAAGGTTTTTTTATATTAACAGAAAATGTTTTTATTTGACCAAAACTGCTGACTGGCATCTGAAGTTAATATTTATTAATATAAAATGTATCTGAGGCCAAATCCACGAGATCGCAAACAAGTATGATCTATATGAACCAGAATTTTTCAAGCTGTTTTATATTTTTTTATTTGACACAAACTGCTTGCGATTGCTGACTGGCATCTGAAGTTAATATTTATTAATATAAAATGTATGTCAGACCAAATCCACGAGATCGCTAACAAGTATGATTGAACCCTACAGAAATATGCAACAATATTAAATTTATTTTTCCAACTTTTTTCAAGTTTTTTTTATATTAACAGAAAATGTTTTTATTTGACCAAAACTGCTTCCGATTGCTGACTGGCATCTGAAGTTAATATTATTAATATAAAATGTATCTGAGGCCAAATCCACCAGATCGCTAACAAGTATGATTGAACCCTACAGAAATATGCAACAATATTAAATCTATTTTTCCAACTTTTTTCAAGTTTTTTTATATTAACAGAAAATGTTTTTATTTGACCAAAACTGCTTCCGATGCTGACTGGCATCTGAAGTTAATATTTATTAATATAAAATGTATCTGAGCCAAATCCACGAGATCGCAAACAAGTATGATCTAAACGAACAAAAATATGAAATGTATTTATTTGACACCAAAGCCCTGACACTATTTTCAAGCTATTTTATATGAACAGAAAATGTTTTTATTTGACCAAAACTGCTTCCGATTTGTGACTGGTATCTGAAGTTAATATTTATTGATATAAAATGTATCTGACGACAAATCCACGAGATCGCTAACAAGTATGATTGAACCCTACAGAAATATGCAACAATATTAAATCTATTTTTCCAACTTTTTTCAATTTTTTATATATTAACAGAAAATGTTTTTATTTGACCAAAACTGCTTCCGATTGCTGACTGGCATCTGAAGTTAATATTTATTAATATAAAATGTATATGAGACCAAATCCACGAGATCGCTAACATGTATGATTGAACCGTACAGAAATATGCAACAATATTAAATCTATTTTTCCAACTTTATTCAAGTTTTTTTATAGTAACAGAAAATGTTTTTATTTGACACCAAAGCCCTGACACTATTTTCAAGCTGTTTCATATGAACAGAAAATGTTTTTATTTGACACAAACTGCTTGCGATTGCTGACTGGCATCTGAAGTTAATATTTATTAATATAAAATGTATCTGACGCCAAATCCACGAGATCGCTAACAAGTATGATTGAACCCTACAGAAATATGCAACAATATTAAATTTATTTTTCCAAGTTTTTTTTATATTAACAGAAAATGTTTTTATTTGACCAAAACTGCTTCCGATTGCTTACTGGCATCTGAAGTTAATATTTATTAATATAAAATGTATCTGACGCCAAATCCACGAGATCGCAAACAGATATGATGGAACTGTATAGAAATATGCAACACTATTCAATTTATTTTACCAACTTTTTTCAAGTTTTTTTTATATTAACAGAAAATGTTTTTATTTGACACCAAAGCCCTGACACTATTTTCAAGCTGTTTCATATGAACAGAAAATGTTTTTATTTGACACAAACTGCTTGCGATTGCTGACTGGCATCTGAAGTTAATATTTATTAATATAAAATGTATCTGACGCCAAATCCATGAGATCGCTAACAAATATGATTGAACCCTACAGAAATATGCAACAATATTAAATTTATTTTTCCAACTTTTTTCAAGGTTTTTTTATATTAACAGAAAATGTTTTTATTTGACCAAAACTGCTGACTGGCATCTGAAGTTAATATTTATTAATATAAAATGTATCTGAGGCCAAATCCACGAGATCGCTAACAAGTATGATTGAACCCTACAGAAATATGCAACAATATTAAATCTATTTTTCCAACTTTTTTCAAGTTTTTTTTATATTAAGAGAAAAATTTTTTATTTGACCAAAACTGCTTCCGATTGCTGACTGGTATCTGAAGTTAATATTTATTAATATAAAATGTATGTCAGACCAAATCCACGAGATCGCTAACAAGTATGATTAAACCCTACAGAAATATGCAACAATATTAAATTTATTTTTCCAACTTTTTTCAAGTTTTTTTTATATTAACAGAAAATGTTTTTATTTGACCAAAACTGCTTCCGACTGCTGACTGGCATCCAAAGTTAATATTTATTAATATAAAATGTATCTGACGCCAAATCCATGAGATCACTAACAAGTATGATTGAACCCTACAGAAATATGCAACAATATTAAATTTATTTTTCCAACTTTTTTCAAATTTTTTTTATATTAACAGAAAATGTTTTTATTTGACCGATACTGCTTCCGAATGCTGACTGGCATCTGAAGTTAATATTTAATAATATAAAATGTATCTGACGCCAAATCCACGAGATCGCAAACAAGTATGATCTAAACGAACAAAAATATGAAATGTAATCATTTGATACCAAAGCCCTGACACTATTTTCAAGCTGTTTTATATGAAGAGAAAATGTTTTTATTTGACCAAAACTGCTTCCGATTGCTGACTGGTATCTGAAGTTAATATTTATTTATATAAAATGTATCTGACGACAAATCCACGAGATCGCTAACAAGTATGATTGAACCCTACAGAAATATGCAACAATATTAAATCTATTTTTCCAACTTTTTTCAATTTTTTATATATTAACAGAAAATGTTTTTATTTGACCAAAACTGCTTCCGAATGCTGACTGGCATCTGAAGTTAATATTTATTAATATAAAATGTATCTGACGCCAAATCCATGAGATCGCAAAAAACTATGATCTAAACGAACAAAAATATGAAATGTATTTATTTGACACCAAAGCCCTGACACTATTTTCAAGCTGTTTTATATGAACAGAAAATGTTTTTATTTGACCAAAACTGCTTCCGAATGCTGACTGGCATCTGAAGTTAATATATATTAATATAAAATGTATCTGACGCCAAATTCACGAGATCGCAAACAGATATGATGGAACTGTATAGAAATATGCAACACTATTAAATTTATTTTTCCAACTTTTTTCAAAAAAATTTTTATATTAACAGAAAATGTTTTTATTTGACCAAAACTGCTTCCGATTGCTGACTGGCATCTGAAGTTAATATTTATTAATATAAAATGTATATCAGACCAAATCCACGAGATCGCTAACATGTATGATTGAACCGTACAGAAATATGCAACAATATTAAATCTATTTTTCCAACTTTATTCAAGTTTTTTTATAGTAACAGAAAATGTTTTTATTTGACACCAAAGCCCTGACACTATTTTCAAGCTGTTTTATATGAACAGAAAATGTTTTTATTTGACACAAACTGCTTGCGATTGCTGACTGGCATCTGAAGTTAATATTTATTAATATAAAATATATCTGACGCCAAATCCACGAGATCGCAAACAGATATGATCTAAACCAACAAAAATATGAAATGTATTTATTTGACACAAAGCCCTAACTATTTTCAAGCTTTTTATATTAACAGAAAATGTTTTTATTTGACCAAAACTGCTTCCGATTGCTGACTGGCATCTGAAGTTAATATTTATTAATATAAAATGTATCTGAGACCAAATCCACGAGATCGCTAACAAATATGATTGAACCCTACAGAAATATGCAACAATATTAAATTTATTTTTCCAACTTTTTTCCAAGTTTTTTTTATATTAACAGAAAATGTTTTTATTTGACCAAAACTGCTTCCGAATGCTGACTGGTATCTGAAGTTAATATTTATTAATATAAAATGTATATGAGCCAAATCCACGAGATCGCTAACAAGTATGATTGAACCCTACAAAAATATGCAACAATATTAAATTTATTTTTTCAAGTTTTTTTTATATTAACAGAAAATGTTTTTATTTGACCAAAACTGCTTCCGATTGCTGACTGGAATCTGAAGTTAATATTTATTAATATAAAATGTATCTGACGCCAAATCCACGAGATCGCAAACAAGTATGATCTAAACGAACAAAAATATGAAATGTATTTATTTGACACCAAAGCCCTGACACTATTTTCAAGCTGTTTTATATGAACAGAAAATGTTTTTATTTGACACAAACTGCTTGCGATTGCTGACTGGCATCTGAAGTTAATATTGATTAACATAAAATGTATGTCAGACCAAATCCACGAGATCGCTAACAAGTATGATTGAACCGTACAGAAATATGCAACAATATTAAATTTATTTGTCCAACTTTTTTTTATATTAACAGAAAATGTTTTCATTTGACCAAAACTGCTTCCGATTGCTGACTGGCATCTGAAGTTAATATTTATTAATATAAAATGTATCTGACGCAAATCCACGAGATCGCTAACAAGTATGATTGAACCCTACAGAAATATGCAACAATATTAAATTTATTTTTCCAACTTTTTTCAAGTTTTTTTTATATTAACAGAAAATGTTTTTATTTGACCAAACTGCTTCCGATTGCTGACTGGCATCTGAAGTTAATATTTATTAATATAAAATATATGTCAGACCAAATCCACGAGATCGCTAACAAGTATGATTGAACCCTACAGAAATATGCAACAATATTAAATCTATTTTTCCAACTTTTTTCCAAGTTTTTTATATTAACAGAAAATGTTTTTATTTGACCAAAACTGCTTCCGATTGCTGACTGGCATCTGAAGTTAATATTTATTAATATAAAATGTATCTGACGCCAAATCCACGAGATCGCAAACAAGTATGATCTAAACGAAGAAAAATATGAAATGTAATTATTTGATACCAAAGCCCTGACACTATTTTCAAGCTGTTTTATATGAACAGAAAATGTTTTTATTTGACACAAACTGCTTGCGATTGCTGACTGGCATCTGAAGTTAATATTGATTAACATAAAATGTATGTCAGACCAAATCCACGAGATCGCTAACAAGTATGATTGAACCCTACAGAAATATCCAACAATATTAAATCTATTTTTCCAACTTTTTTCAATTTTTTATATATTAACAGAAAATGTTTTTATTTGACCAAAACTGCTTCCGAATGCTGACTGGCATCTGAAGTTAATATTTATTAATATAAAATGTATCTGACGCCAAATCCACGAGATCGCAAACAAGTATGATCTAAACGAACAAAAATATGAAATGTATTTATTTGACACCAAAGCCCTGACACTATTTTCAAGCTATTTTATATGAACAGAAAATGTTTTTATTTGACCAAAACTGCTTCCGATTTGTGACTGGTATCTGAAGTTAATATTTATTGATATAAAATGTATCTGACGACAAATCCACGAGATCGCTAACAAGTATGATTGAACCCTACAGAAATATGCAACAATATTAAATCTATTTTTCCAACTTTTTTCAATTTTTTATATATTAACAGAAAATGTTTTCATTTGACCAAAACTGCTTCCGATTGCTGACTGGCATCTGAAGTTAATATTTATTAATATAAAATGTATATCAGACCAAATCCACGAGATCGCTAACATGTATGATTGAACCGTACAGAAATATGCAACAATATTAAATCTATTTTTCCAACTTTATTCAAGTTTTTTTATAGTAACAGAAAATGTTTTTATTTGACACCAAAGCCCTGACACTATTTTCAAGCTGTTTCATATGAACAGAAAATGTTTTTATTTGACACAAACTGCTTGCGAATGCTGACTGGCATCTGAAGTTAATATTTATTAATATAAAATGTATCTGACGCCAAATCCATGAGATCGCTAACAAATATGATTGAACCCTACAGAAATATGCAACAATATTAAATTTATTTTTCCAACTTTTTTCAATTTTTTATATATTAACAGAAAATGTTTTTATTTGACCAAAACTGCTTCCGATTGCTTACTGGCATCTGAAGTTAATATTTATTAATATAAAATGTATCTGACGCCAAATCCACGAGATCGCAAACAAGTATGATTGAACCCTACAGAAATCTGCAACAATATTAAATTAATTTTTCCAACTTTTTTCAAGTTTTTTTTATATTAACAGAAAATATTTTTATTTGACCAAAACTGCTTCCGATGGCTGACTGGCATCTGAAGTTAATATTTATTAATATAAAATGTATCTGACGCCAAATCCACGAGATCGCAAACAGATATGATGGAACTGTATAGAAATATGCAACACTATTCAATTTATTTTACCAACTTTTTTCAAGTTTTTTTTATATTAACAGAAAATGTTTTTATTTGACACCAAAGCCCTGACACTATTTTCAAGCTGTTTCATATGAACAGAAAATGTTTTTATTTGACACAAACTGCTTGCGATTGCTGACTGGCATCTGAAGTTAATATTTATTAATATAAAATGTATCTGACGCCAAATCCATGAGATCGCTAACAAATATGATTGAACCCTACAGAAATATGCAACAATATTAAATTTATTTTTCCAACTTTTTTCCAATTTTTTTTTATATTAACAGAAAATGTTTTTATTTGACCAAAACTGCTTCCGATTGCTGACTGGCATCTGAAGTTAATATTTATTAATATAAAATGTATCTGACGCCAAATCCACGATCGTAAGCAATGCATGATTGAACCCTACAGAAATATGCAACAATATTAACCTATTTTTCCAACTTTTTTTCAAGTTTTTTTTTATATTAAGAGAAAAATTTTTATTTGACCAAAACTGCTCCTCATTAAGCTGGACTGGTATCTTGAAGTTAATATTTTTATTAATATAAAATGTATGTCAGACCAAATCCACGAGATCGCAAACAAGTATGATGGATCTGTACAGACATATGCAACAATATTAAATTTATTTTTCCAACTTTTTCCAAGTTTTTTTACATTAGCAGAAAATATTTTTATTTGACCAAAACTGCTTCCGATTGCTGACTGGCATCTGAAGTTAATATTTATTAATATAAAATGTATCTGAGTCCAAATCCACGAGATCGCTAACAAGTATGATTGAACCCTACAGAAATATGCAACAATATTAAATTTATTTTTCCAACTTTTTTCAAATTTTTTTTATATTAACAGAAAATGTTTTTATTTGACCGATACTGCTTCCGAATGCTGACTGGCATCTGAAGTTAATATTTAATAATATAAAATGTATCTGACGCCAAATCCACGAGATCGCAAACAAGTATGATCTAAACGAACAAAAATATGAAATGTAATCATTTGATACCAAAGCCCTGACACTATTTTCAAGCTGTTTTATATGAAGAGAAAATGTTTTTATTTGACCAAAACTGCTTCCGATTGCTGACTGGCATCTGAAGTTAATATTTATTAATATAAAATGTATCTGAGGCCAAATCCACGAGATCGCAAACAAGTATGATCTAAACGAACAAAAATATGAAATGTATTTATTTGACACCAAAGCCCTGACACTATTTTCAAGCTATTTTATATGAACAGAAAATGTTTTTATTTGACCAAAACTGCTTCCGATTGCTGACTGGTATCTGAAGGTAATATTTATTGATATAAAATGTATCTGACGACAAATCCACGAGATCGCTAACAAGTATGATTGAACCCTACAGAAATATGCAACAATATTAAATCTATTTTTCCAACTTTTTTCAATTTTTTATATATTAACAGAAAATGTTTTCATTTGACCAAAACTGCTTCCGATTGCTGACTGGCATCTGAAGTTAATATTTATTAATATAAAATGTATATCAGACCAAATCCACGAGATCGCTAACATGTATGATTGAACCGTACAGAAATATGCAACAATATTAAATCTATTTTTCCAACTGTATTCAAGTTTTTTTATAGTAACAGAAAATG
>VONZ01003421.1:0-21777 GCA_012976165.1 Labeo catla
TAATCAGAGGCGGGGACAAAGAGACGGGCCGAGAATGGTTTAACCCACGATCTCGACACCTCGGTGTGGAGATCGGGGAAAAACGGCAGGCTCCGGTGTGAAGGAGGCGGCCGATTACGCAGGAAGCGTTCATCTAACTTACTTCGCTGCGGTTCGGCTTGTTTCTCGGCGGGCCAATCGATATTTAATTTAGCTACCGCACGAGTAACCACCTCCAAAAGCTCCTCGTACTGGGGCGAGTGTGGGGCCACCGCAACGCTTTCATGTTCAACCTCCTCAGAGGAAGAAATGAGAAGCGTTGAGGCTGTTCCCTGGGTGGAAGGAACCGCAGAACGGGCTTCCGATCCCTGAGAACGGGCCCCGGATCTACTAGGTGAGGAGGGAGATAGGGGTTCACCGTCTCCATTCCCTCTAGTAGATCCAGCTGCGAACCCCACGAGTGCAGCTGCCGCTCCGCCTCGGCGGAAGCGGGGCCAGACCCGCGAGGAACGCTGGTGAAGGCTCCCTCCGCAAAGAGAGCCTTCCGGGAGCGGAGAGCACGCAGGGGAAGCCGCTCGCAATGCGGGCAGTCGGCCCCCTCGAGAGCCGACTCTGCGTGATCCGCTCCCAAGCAAACCACGCACAAGCTGTGTGTATCCCCGCTCGGAATAAAACGCGAGCAGGGAGGAACACACGGCTTGTAACGTGGATTGCTCTTATGTTTTAATTTTCTACACACTTTGGACATCGTGTCTCAAATAAAAGTGGTACACTGGCACCAAAAAACAGACACGTGAAAACACACACCATACACAGAGCGCTTCGCTGAATAAATGAAGCTGAATGCCGGCTCCGGCGCACGTGCTTTTAAGCTTCCTGGTCCGTGACGTCACCCGCCTATGACGTCTCGCTTCTCTATTGGACTGATTACACATGTGATTCAGAGCGTGCTCACGCTGGAGGCGTTCCCCAAGCGTTTGACGCAGCTCGAGTTCCTGAAGGGGAACGATAGTTCATTAAGTTTCATGAATAAAGCTGACCCACATTAAAAATATTTCACATGCATGAAGAAATGTTATTTCCAACGCAGAAAGACACATCTTGATATGTTAGAAGTTTTATGCATACCATGTTTTGTTAGAGCCTCAGTGCATAAAACGGTTAGTTAGAGCCTTCTAGGATCGCCAATAGTGATTTTAGGGATCCTAGCTCATGAAAGCAAGACATGCTTGGAAACGCTCTAAAACGTCTTTTCTCAGTCAGAAAACGCTAGTTCGTGCAGTTTCATGAAAAAAGCTAACCCATATTAAAAATATTTCACATGCATGTTTCATGAAAAAAGCTGACTCATATTAAAAATATTTCACATGCATGAAAGAAATGTTATTTACAACGCAGAAAGACACTTCTTGATGTGTTAGAAGTTTTATGCCTATCATTTTTAGTTAGAGCCTCAGTGCATAAAACGCTTAGTTAGAACCTTCTAGGATCGCCAATAGTGATTTTAGGCATCCTAGCTATTGAAAGCAAGGCATGCTTGGAAACGCTCTAAAACGTCTTTTCTCAGTGAGAAAACGAAAGTTCATGAACTTTCATGAATAAAGCAGACCCACATTAAAAATCTTTCACATGCATGAAAGGAATGTTATTTACAATGCAGAAAGACACTTCCTGATGTGTGAGAAGCTTTTTCCATATGAAATTTAGTTAGAGCCTCAGTGCATGAAACGCTTAGTTAGAGCCTTCTAGGATCGCCGATAATGTTTTTAGGAATCTCAGCTCATGAAACCAAGGCATGCTTGGAACGCCGAAAAACGCTCTTTCTTATCAGAAAAGGCTGTCTGCGGCAGTTTCATGAAAAAGCTGACCCATATTAAAAAATATTTCACATGCATGAAAGAAATGTTATTTACAACGCAGAAAGACTTTGATGTTAGAATTTTTTACATACGAAATTTAGTTAGGGCCTCAGTTCATAAAACGCTTAGTCTGGGCCTTCTAGGACCGCCAATAATGTTTTTAGGAATCGAAGCTCATGAAACCAAGGCATGCTTGGAAACGCTCTAAAACGTCTTTTCTCAGAGAGAAAACGAAAGTTCATGAAGTTTCATGAATAAAGCTGACCCACATTAAAAACGTTTCACATGCATGAAAGAAATCTTATTTACAATGCAGAAAGACACTTCTTGATGTGTTAGAAGTTTTTTGGATATGAATTTTAGTTAGAGCCTCTAGATCGCCAATATGATTTTAGGCATCCTAAATTAAGTGAAAGCAAGGCAATACGCCTGGAAACGCCTAAGTAAAACGCTCTTTCTCAGTCAGAAAACGCTTTAGTTCATGCAGTTTCACGAATAAAGCTAACCTTAATATCAAAAATCTTCACATGCATGAAAGGAATGTTATTTACAATGCAGAAAGACACTTGATGTGTTAGAAGTTTGCATATAAAATTTAGTTAGAGCCCTCAGTCATAAAACGGTTAGTTAGATCCTTCTTAGGATCGCTTAATAGTGATTTTAGGCATCCTAGCTCATGAAAGCGTTATATTACGTTTGGAAACGCTTTAAAACGCCTTTTCTCAGTCAGGAAAACGCCAGTTCGCGGCAGTTTCATGAAAAAGCTGGACCCATATTAAAAAATATTTCACATGCATGTTTCAGCGAAAAAAGCTGACTCATATTAAAAATATTTCACATGCATGAAAGAAATACATTACAACGAAAGACACTTGATGTGTTAGAAGTTTTATGCCTATCATTTTAAGGTTAGAGCCTCTCAGTTCATAAAACGCTTAGTTAGGGGCCGCAGGAACGCTTAATAATGTTTTAGGCATCTCAGCTCATGAAACCAAGGCATGCTTTGGAACGCCTAAACGCCTTTTCTCAGCAAGAAAACCAAAGTTCATGAAGTTTCATGAATAAAAGCAGACCCACATTAAAATGTTTCACATGCATGAAAGGGAATGTATTTACAATGCAGAGAGACACTTCCCCTGATGTGAAGCTTTTTCCATATAAAATTTAGTTAGAGCCTCAATGCATAAAACGCTTAGTGAGAGCCTTCTAGGAACGCCAATACTGATTTTAGGCAACTCAGCTCACGAAACCAAGGCATGCTTGGAAACGCTCTAAAACGTCTTTTCTCAGTGAGAAAACGAAAGTTCATGAAGTTTCATGAATAAAGCTGACCCACATTAAAAACTTTTCACATGCATGAAAGAAATCTTATTTACAATGCAGAAAGACACTTCTTGATGTGTTAGAAGTTTTATGCCTATCATTTTTAGTTAGAGCGTCAGTGCATAAAACACTTAGTTAGAGCCTTCTAGGATCGCCAATAGTGATTTTAGGCATCCTAGCTCATGAAAGCAAGGCATGCCTGGAAACGCTCTAAAACGTCTTTTCTCAGTCAGAAAACGCCAGTTCATGCAATTTCATGAATAAAGCTAACCCACATCAAAAATCTTTCACATGCATGAAAGGAATGTTATTTACAATGCAGAAAGACACTTCTGATGTGTTAGAAGTTTTTTGTATATGAAATTTAGTTAGAGCCTCAGTTCATAAAACGCTTAGTTAGGGCCTTCTAGGAACGCCAATAATGTTTTTAGGCATCTCAGCTCATGAAACCAAGGCATGGTTGGAAACGCTCTAAAACGTCTTTTCTCAGGGAGAAAAGATAGTTCATGAAGTTTCATGAATAAAGCAGACCCACATTAAAAATGTTTCACATGCATGAAGAAATATTATTTCCAACGCAGAAAGACACATCTTGATATGTTAGAAGTTTTATGCATACCATGTTTTGTTAGAGCCTCAGTTCATAAAACGGTTAGTTAGAGCCTTCTAGGATCGCCAATAGTGATTTTAGGCATCCTAGCTCATGAAAGCAAGACATGCTTGGAAACGCTGTAAAACGTCTTTTCTCAGCCAGAAAACGCTAGTTCGTGCAGTTTCATGAAAAAAGCTAACCCATATTAAAAATATTTCGCATGCATGTTTCATGAAAAAAGCTGACTCATATTAAAAATATTTCACATGCATGAAAGAAATCTTATTTACAACGCAGAAAGACACTTCTTGATGTGTTAGAAGTTTTATGCCTATCATTTTTAGTTAGAGCCTCAGTGCATAAAACACTTAGTTAGAGCCTTCTAGGATCGCCAATAGTGATTTTAGGCATCCTAGCCCATGAAAGCAAGGCATGCCTGGAAACGCTCTAAAACGTCTTTTCTCAGTCAGAAAACGCCAGTTCATGCAGTTTCATGAATAAAGCTAACCCACATCAAAAATCTTTCACATGCATGAAAGGAATGTTATTTACAATGCAGAAAGACACTTCTGATGTGTTAGAAGTTTTTTGCATATGAAATTTAGTTAGAGCCTCAGTTCATAAAACGGTTAGTTAGAGCCTTCTACGATCGCCAATAGTGATTTTAGGCATCCTAGCTCATGAAAGCAAGACATGCTTGGAAACGCTCTAAAACGTCTTTTCTCAGTCAGAAAACGCTTGTTCGTGCACTTTCATTAAAAAAGCTGACCCATATTAAAAATATTTCACATGCATGAAAGAAATGTTATTTACAACGCAGAAAGACACTTCCTAATGTGTGAGAAGCTTTTTCCATATGAAATTTAGTTAGAGCCTCAGTGCTTGAAACGCTTAGTTAGAGCCTTCTAGGATCGCCAGTAATGCTTTTAGGAATCTCAGCTCATGAAACCAAGGCATGCTTGGAAACGCTCGGAAACGTCTTTTCTCAGTCAGAAAACGCTAGTTCGTGCAGTTTCATGAAAAAAGCTGACCCATATTAAAAATATTTCACATGCATGAAAGAAATGTTATTTATAACGCAGAAAGACACTTCTTGATGTGTTAGAAGTTTTTTGTATATGAAATTTAGTTAGAGCCTCAGTTCATAAAACGCTTAGTTAGGGCCTTCTAGGAACGCCAATAATGTTTTTAGGCATCTCAGCTCATGAAACCAAGGCATGGTTGGAAACGCTCTAAAACGTCTTTTCTCAGGGAGAAAAGATAGTTCATGAAGTTTCATGAATAAAGCAGACCCACATTAAAAATGTTTCACATGCATGAAGAAATGTTATTTCCAACGCAGAAAGACACATCTTGATATGTTAGAAGTTTTATGCATACCATGTTTTGTTAGAGCCTTAGTGCATAAAACGGTTAGTTAGAGCCTTCTAGGATCGCCAATATTGATTTTAGGGATCCTAGCTCATGAAAGCAAGACATGCTTGGAAACGCTCTAAAACGTCTTTTCTCAGTCAGAAAACGCTAGTTCGTGCAGTTTCATAAAAAAAGCTGACCCATATTAAAAATATTTCACATGCATGAAAGGAATGTTATTTACAATGCAGAAAGACACTTCTGATGTGTTAGAAGTTTTTTGCATATGAAATTTAGTTAGAGCCTCAGTTCATAAAACGGTTAGTTAGAGCCTTCTACGATCGCCAATAGTGATTTTAGGTATCCTAGCTCATGAAAGCAAGACATGCTTGGAAACGCTCTAAAACGTCTTTTCTCAGTCAGAAAACGCTGGTTCGTGCACTTTCATGAAAAAAGCTGACCCATATTAAAAATATTTCACATGCATGAAAGAAATGTTATTTACAACGCAGAAAGACACTTCCTAATGTGTGAGAAGCTTTTTCCATATGAAATTTAGTTAGAGCCTCAGTGCTTGAAACGCTTAGTTAGAGCCTTCTAGGATCGCCAGTAATGCTTTTAGGAATCTCAGCTCATGAAACCAAGGCATGCTTGGAAACGCTCGGAAACGTCTTTTCTCAGTCAGAAAACGCTAGTTCGTGCAGTTTCATGAAAAAAGCTGACCCATATTAAAAATATTTCACATGCATGAAAGAAATGTTATTTACAACGCAGAAAGACACTTTTTGATGTGTTAGAAGTTTTTTTTATGTGAAATTTAGTTAGAGCCTCAGTTCATAAAACGCTTAGTTAGGGCCTTCTAGGAACGCCAATAATGTTTTTAGGCATCTCAACTCATGAAACCAAGGCATGCTTGGAAACGCTCTAAACCGTCTTTTCTCAGTGAGAAAACGAAAATTCATGAAGTTTCATGAATAAAGCAGACCCACATTAAAAATGTTTCACATGCATGAAAGGAATGTTATTTACAATGCAGAAAGACACTTCCTGATGTGTGAGAAGCTTTTTCCATATGAAATTTAGTTAGAGCCTCAGTGCTTGAAACGCTTAGTTAGAGCCTTCTAGGATCGCCAATAATGCTTTTAGGAATCTCAGCTCATGAAACCAAGGCATGCTTGGAAACGCTCGAAAATGTCTTTTCTCAGTCAGAAAACGCTAGTTCGTGCAGTTTCATGAAAAAAGCTGACCCATATTAAAAATATTTCACATGCATGAAAGAAATGTTATTTACAACGCAGAAAGACACTTCTTGATGTGTTAGAAGTTTTTTGTGTATGAAATTTAGTTAGAGCCTCAGTTCATAAAACGCTTAGTTAGAGCCTTCTAGGAACGCCAATAATGTTTTTAGGCATCTCAGCTCAAGAAACCAAGGCATGCTTGGAAACGCTCTAAAACGTCGTTTCTCAGTGAGAAAACGATAGTTCATTAAGTTTCATGAATAAAGCAGACCCACATTAAAAATGTTTCACATGCATGAAGAAATGTTATTTCCAACGCAGAAAGACACATCTTGATATGTTAGAAGTTTTATGCATACCATGTTTTGTTAGAGCCTTAGTGCATAAAACGGTTAGTTAGAGCCTTCTAGGATCGCCAATATTGATTTTAGGGATCCTAGCTCATGAAAGCAAGACATGCTTAGAAACGCTCTAAAACGTCTTTTCTCAGTCAGAAAGCGCTAGTTCGTGCAGTTTCATGAAAAAAGCTGACCCATATTAAAAATATTTCACATGCATGAAAGAAATGTTACTTACAACGCAGAAAGACACTTCCTGATGTGTTAGAAGCTTTTTCCATATGAAATATAGTTAGAGCCTCAGTGCATGAAACGCTTAGTTAGAGCCTTCTAGGATCTCCAATAATGTTTTTAGGAATCTCAGCTCATAAAACCAAGGCATGCTTGGAAACGCTCTAAAACGTCTTTTCTCAGAGAGAAAACGAAAGTTCATGAAGTTTCATGAATAAAGCTGACCCACATTAAAAACGTTTCACATGCATGAAAGAAATCTTATTTACAATGCAGAAAGACACTTCTTGATGTGTTAGAACTTTTATGTCTATCATTTTTAGTTAGAGCCTCAGTGCATAAAACGCTTAGTTAGAGCCTTCTAGGATCGCCAATAGTGATTTTAGGCATCCTAGCTCATGAAAGCAAGGCATGCCTGGAAACGCTCTAAAACGTCTTCTCTCAGTCAGAAAACGCCAGTTCATGCAGTTTCATGAAAAAAGCTAACCCACATCAAAAATCTTTCACATGCATGAAAGGAATGTTATTTACAATGCAGAAAGACACTTCTTGATGTGTTAGAAGTTTTATGCCTATCATTTTTAGTTAGAGCGTCAGTGCATAAAACACTTAGTTAGAGCCTTCTAGGATCGCCAATAGTGATTTTAGGCATCCTAGCTCATGAAAGCAAGACATGCTTGGAAACGCTCTAAATCGTCTTTTCTCAGTCAGAAAACGCTACTTCGTGCACTTTCATGAAAAAGCTGACCCATATTAAAAATATTTCACATGCATGAAAGAAATGTTATTTACAACGCAAAAAGACACTTCCTGATGTGTGAGAAGCTTTTTCCATATGAAATTTAGTTAGAGCCTCAGTTCATAAAACGGTTAGTTAGAGCCTTCAAGGATCGCCGAGCATGAATCTCAGCTCAATGTTCTCATATGGCATGCTTGGAAACGCCAAAACGCTCTTTCTCAGTCAGAAAACGCTTAGTTCGCGGCAGTTTCATGGTGAAAAAGCTGACCCATATTAAAAATCTTTCACATGCATGAAAGAAATGTTATTTACAACGCAGAAAGACACTTTGATGTGTTAGAAGTTTTGTATATGAAACTTAGTTAGAGCCTCAGTTCATAAAACGTTTAGTTAGGCCTTCTAGGAACGCCAATAATGTTTTTTAGCATCTCAGCTCATGAAACCAAGGTACGTTTGGAACGCTCTGGAAACGCTCTTTTCAGTGAGAAAAGATAGTTCATGAAGTTTCATGAATAAAGCAGACCCACATTAAAATGTTTCACATGCATGAAGAAGAAATGTTATCAACGCAGAAAGACACATCTTGATATGCCAGGAAGTTTTATGCATACCATGTTTTGTTAGGAGCCTCAGTGCATGAAACGCTTTAGTTAGGAGCCTTCTAGATCGCCAATAGGTGATTTTAGGGATCCTAGCTCATGAGCAAGACATGCTTGAAACGCTTCTAAAACCTCTTTTCTCAGCCAGAAAACGCTTAAGTCTCGTGGCAGTTTCAAGGAAAAAGCTAACCCATATTAAAAATATTTCGTGATGCATGTGTCATGAAAAAGCTGGACTCATATTAAAATATTTCACATGCATGAAAGAAATCTTATTTACAACGAAAGACACCTCTTGATGTGTTAGAAGTTTTATGCCTATCATTTTAGTTAGAGCCCAAATTCATGCTTAATTAGGCCTTCTAGGAACGCCTAATAATGTTTTAGGCATCTCAGCTTATGAAACGAAGGCATGCTTGGAAACGCTCTAAAACGTCTTTTCTCAGTGAGAAAACGCTAGTTCGTGCAGTTTCATGAAAAAAGCTAACCTATATTAAAAATATTTCACATGCATGAAAGAAATCTTATTTACAAAGCAGAAAGACACTTCTTGATGTGTTAGAAGTTTTATGCCTATCATTTTTAGTTAGAGCCTCAGTGCATAAAACGCTTAGTTAGAGCCTTCTAGGATCGCCAATAGTGATTTTAGGTATCCTAGCTCATGAAAGCAAGGCATGCTTGGAAACGCTCTAAAACGTCTTTTCTCAGTGAGAAAACGAAAGTTCATGAAGTTTCATGAATACAGCAGACTCACATTAAAAATGTTTCACATGCATGAAAGAAATCTTATTTACAATGCAGAAAGACACTTCTTGATGTGTTAGAAATTTTATGCCTATCATTTTTAGTTAGAGCCTCAGTGCATAAAACACTTAGTTAGAGCCTTCTAGGATCGCCAATAGTGATTTTAGGCATCCTAGCCCATGAAAGCAAGGCATGCCTGGAAACGCTCTAAAACGTCTTTTCTCAGTCAGAAAACGCCAGTTCATGCAGTTTCATGAATAAAGCTAACCCACATCAAAAATCTTTCACATGCATGAAAGGAATGTTATTTACAATGCAGAAAGACACCTCTGATGTGTTAGAAGTTTTTTGCATATGAAATTTAGTTAGAGCCTTAGTTCATAAAACGGTTAGTTAGAGCCTTCTAGGATCGCCAATATTGATTTTAGGCATCCTAGCTCATGAAAGGAAGACATGCTTGGAAAAGCTCTAAATCGTCTTTTCTCAGTCAGAAAACGCTAGTTCGTGCACTTTCATGAAAAAAGCTGACCCATATTAAAAATATTTCACATGCATGAAAGAAATGTTATTTACAACGCAGAAAGACACTTCCTGATGTGTGAGAAGCTTTTTCCATATGAAATTTAGTTAGAGCCTCATTTCATAAAACGCTTAGTTAGAGCCTTCTAGGATCGCCAATAGTGATTTTAGGCATCCTAGCTCATAAAAGCAAGACATGCTTGGAAACGCTCTAAACCGTCTTTTCTCAGTGAGAAAACGAAAATTCATGAAGTTTCATGAACAA
The DNA here is from genome assembly GCA_012976165.1 of Labeo catla. Taxonomy (NCBI): domain Eukaryota; kingdom Metazoa; phylum Chordata; class Actinopteri; order Cypriniformes; family Cyprinidae; genus Labeo; species Labeo catla. The sequence goes on from VONZ01003421.1 coordinate 9,780, forward strand.
AGCAGACTCACATTAAAAATGTTTCACATGCATGAAAGGAATGTTATTTACAATGCAGAAAGACACTTCCTGATGTGTGAGAAGCTTTTTCAATATGAAATTTAGTTAGAGCCTCAGTGCTTGAAACGCTTAGTTAGGGCCTTCTAGAAACGCCAATAATGTTTTTAGGCATCTCAGCTCATGAAACCAAGGCATGCTTGAAAACGCTCTAAAACGTCTTTTCTCAGTGAGAAAACGCTAGTTCGTGCAGTTTCATGAAAAAAGCTAACCTATATTAAAAATCTTTCACATGCATGAAGAAATCTTTTTTACAAAGCAGAAAGACACATCTTGATATGTTAGAAGTTTTATGCCTATCATTTTTAGTTAGAGCCTCAGTGCATAAAACACTTAGTTAGAGCCTTCTAGGATCGCCAATAGTGATTTTAGGCATCCTAGCCCATGAAAGCAAGACATGCTTGGAAACGCTCTAAAACGTCTTTTCTCAGTCAGAAAACGCCAGTTCATGAAGTTTCATGAATAAAGCTAACCCACATCAAAAATCTTTCACATGCATGAAAGGAATGTTATTTACAACGCAGAAAGACACTTCTTGATGTGTTAGAAGTTTTTTGTATATGAAATTTAGTTAGAGCCTCAGTTCATAAAACGGTTAGTTAGAGCCTTCTAAGATCGCCTATAGTGATTTTAGGCATCCTAGCTCATGAAAGCAAGACATGCTTGGAAACGCTCTAAATCGTCTTTTCTCAGTCAGAAAACGCTACTTCGTGCACTTTCATGAAAAAGCTGACCCATATTAAAAATATTTCACATGCATGAAAGAAATGTTATTTACAACGCAAAAAGACACTTCCTAATGTGTGAGAAGCTTTTTCCATATGAAATTTAGTTAGAGCCTCATTTCATAAAACGCTTAGTTTGAGCCTTCTAGGATCGCCAATAGTGATTTTAGGCATCCTAGCTCATGAAAGCAAGGCATGCCTGGAATCGCTCTAAAACGTCTTTTCTCAGTCAGAAAACGCCAGTTCATGCAGTTTCATGAATAAAGCTAACCCACATCAAAAATCTTTCACATGCATGAAAGGAATGTTATTTACAACGCAGAAAGACACTTCTGATGTGTTAGAAGTGTTTTGTATATGAAATTTAGTTAGAGCCTCAGTTCATAAAACGGTTAGTTAGAGCCTTCTAGGATCGCCTATAGTGATTTTAGGCATCCTAGCTCATGAAAGCAAGACATGCTTGGAAACGCTCTAAATCGTCTTTTCTCAGTCAGAAAACGCTACTTCGTGCACTTTCATGAAAAAGCTGACCCATATTAAAAATATTTCACATGCATGAAAGAAATGTTATTTACAACGCAAAAAGACACTTCCTGATGTGTGAGAAGCTTTTTCCATATGAAATTTAGTTAGAGCCTCAGTTCATAAAACGGTTAGTTAGAGCCTTCAAGGATCGCCAATAGTGATTTTAGGCATCCTAGCTCATGAAAGCAAGACATGCTTGGAAACGCTCTAAAACGTCTTTTCTCAGTCAGAAAACGCTAGTTCGTGCACTTTCATGAAAAAAGTTGACCCATATTAAAAATCTTTCACATGCATGTTTCATGAAAAAAGCTGACCCATATTAAAAATATTTCACATGCATGAAAGAAATGTTATTTACAACGCAGAAAGACACTTCTTGATGTGTTAGAAGTTTTTTGTATATGAAATTTAGTTAGAGCCTCAGTTCATGAAACGCTTAGTTAGGGCCTTCTAGGACCGCCAATAATGTTTTTAGGCATCTCAGCTCATGAAACCAAGGCATGCTTGGAAACGCTCTAAAACGTCTTTTCTCAGTGAGAAAACGAAAGTTCATGAAGTTTCATGAATAAAGCTGACCCACATTAAAAATCTTTGACATGCATGAAAGAAATGTTATTTACAACGCAGAAAGACACTTCTTGATGTGTTAGAAGTTTTTTGTATATGAAATTTAGTTAGAGCCTCAGTTCATGGCAGCTTAGTTAAGGGCCTTCTAGGACCGCCAATATGTTTTTAGGCATCTCAGCTCATGAAACCAGGGCATGCTTGGAAAGCGGCTGTAAAGCGTCTTTTCTCAGTAGAGAAAGCGAAGTTAATGAGAGTTTCATGAATAAAACTGACCCACATTAAAAAATGTTTCACATGCATGAAAGAAATGTTATTTACAACGCAGAAAGACACTTCTTGATGTGTTAGAAGTTTTTTGTATATGAAATTTAGTTATAGTTAGAGCCTTCTAGGATCGCCAATAGTGATTTTAGGCATCCTAGCTCATGAAAGCAAGGCATGCCTGGAATCGCTCTAAAACGTCTTTTCTCAGTCAGAAAACGGCAGTTCATGCAGTTTCATGAATAAAGCTAACCCACATCAAAAATCTTTCACATGCATGAAAGGAATGTTATTTACAACGCAGAAAGACACTTCTTGATGTGTTAGAAGTGTTTTGTATATGAAATTTAGTTAGAGTCTCAGTTCATAAAACGCTTAGTTAGGGCCTTCTAGAAACGCCAATAATGTTTTTAGGCATCTCAGCTCATGAAACGAAGGCATGCTTGGAAACGCTCTAAAACGTCTTTTCTCAGTGAGAAAACGCTAGTTCGTGCAGTTTCATGAAAAGCTAACCTATTAAAATATTTCCACATGCATGAAAATCTTATTTACAAAGCAGAAGACACTTCTTGATGTGTTAGAAGTTTTATACCCTATCATTTTTTAGTTAGAATACTCAGTGCATAAAGCAGCTTAGTTAGAGCCTTCTAGGATCATCCAATAGTGATTTTAGGCATCTAGCTCATGAAAGCAAGGCATGCTTGGAAACGCTCTAAAACGTCTTTTCTGAGTGAGAAAACGAAAGTTCATGAAGTTTCATGAATAAAGCTGACCCAAATTAAAAACTTTTCACATGCATGAAAGAAATCTTATTTACAATGCAGAAAGACACTTCTTGATGTGTTAGAAGTTTTCTGCATATGAAATTTAGTTAGAGCCCCAGTGCCTAAAACGCTTAGTTAGAGCTTTCTAGGATCGCCAATACTGATTTTAGGCAACTCAGCTCATGAAACCAAGGCATGTTTGGAAACGCTCTAAAACGTCTTTTCTCAGTGAGAAAACGAAAGTTCATGAAGTTTCATGAATAAAGATGACCCAAATTAAAAATGTTTCAGATGCATGAACGGAATGTTATTTACAATGCAGAAAGACACTTCTGATGTGTTAGAAGTTTTTTGCATATGAAATTTAGTTAAGAGCCTCAGTTCATAAAGCGGTTGGATTAAGAGCCTTCTAGGATGTAATATTGATTTTAATCCCTGGCTCATGAAAGCAAGACATGCTTGGAAAGAAAGCTCTAAATGCGTCTTTTTCTCAGTCAGAAAGCGTAGTTCGTGCACTCATGAAAAGCTGACCCATATTAAAATATTTCATGCATGAAAGAAATGTTATTTACAGCATGAAAGACACTTCCCTGATGTGTGAAGCTTTTTCCATGAAATTTAGTTAGAACCTCATTTCATAAAAGCGGCTTAGTTAGAGCCTTCTAGGATGTAATAGTGATTTTAGGCATCCCTAGCTCATGAAAAGCAAGACATGCTTGGAAACGCTCTAAATCGTCTTTTCTCAGTCAGAAAACGAAAGTTCATGAAGTTTCATGAATAAAGCTGACCCACATTAAAAATGTTTCACATGCATGAAAGGAATGTTATTTACAATGCGAAAGACACTTCTGATGTGTTAGAAGTTTTTTGCATATGAAGTTTAGTTAGAGCCTCAGTGCATGAAACGCTTAGTTAGAGCCTTCTAGGATCGCCAATATTGTTTTTAGGAATCTCAGCTCAAGAAACCAAGGCATGCTTGGAACCGCTCTAAAACGTCTTTTCTCAGTGAGAAAACGAAAGTTCATGAAGTTTCATGAATACAGCAGACCCACATTAAAAATGTTTTACATGCATGAAAGAAATGTTATTTACAACGCAGAAAGACACATCTTGATGTGTTAGAAGTTTTATGCCCTATCATTTTTAGTTAGAGCCTCAGTTCATAAAACGGTTAGTTAGAGCCTTCTAGGATCGCCAATATTGATTTTAGGCATCCTAGCTCATGAAAGGAAGACATGCTTGGAAAAGCTCTAAATCGTCTTTTCTCAGTCAGAAAACGCTAGTTCGTGCACTTTCATGAAAAAAGCTGACCCATATTAAAAATATTTCACATGCATGAAAGGAATGTTATTTACAATGCAGAAAGACACTTCCTGATGTGTGAGAAGCTTTTTCCATATGAAATTTACTTAGAGCCTCAGTGCTTGAAACGCTTAGTTAGGGCCTTCTAGAAACGCCAATAATGTTTTTAGGCATCTCAGCTCATGAAACCAAGGCATGCTTGGAAACGCTCTAAAACGTCTTTTCTCAGTGAGAAAACGCTAGTTCGTGCAGTTTCATGAAAAAAGCTAACCTATATTAAAAATCTTTCACATGCATGAAGAAATCTTATTTACAAAGCAGAAAGACACATCTTGATATGTTAGAAGTTTTATGCCTATCATTTTTAGTTAGAGCCTCAGTGCATAAAACGCTTAGTTAGAGCCTTCTAGGATCGCCAATAGTGATTTTAGGCATCCTAGCTCATGAAAGCAAGACATGCTTGGAAACGCTCTAAAACGTCTTTTCTCAGTCAGAAAACGCTAGTTCGTGCAGTTTCATGAAAAAAGCTGACCCATATTAAAAATCTTTCACATGCATGAAAGAAATCTTATTTACAATGCAGAAAGACACTTCTTGATGTGTTAGAAGTTTTATGCCTATCATTTTTAGTTAGAGCCTCAGTGCATAAAACACTTAGTTAGAGCCTTCTAGGATCGCCAATAGTGATTTTAGGCATCCTAGCCCATGAAGGCAAGGCATGCCTGGAAACGCTCTAAAACGTCTTTTCTCAGTCAGAAAACGCCAGTTCATGAAGTTTCATGAATAAAGCTAACCCACATCAAAAATCTTTCACATGTAGAAAGGAATGTTATTTACAACGCAGAAAGACACTTCTTGATGTGTTAGAAGTTTGTATATGAAATTTAGTTAGAGCCACTCAGTTCATAAAATGCTTGGTTAGGACTCTGGAGCGCCAATAATGTTTTTAGGCATCTCAGCTCATGAAACCAAGGCATACTTGGAAGCGCTCTAAAGCGTCTTTTCTCAGTGAAAGCGAAAGTTCATGCAAGTTTCATGAATAAAGTTGACCCACATTAAAATCTTTCACATGCATGAAAGAATGTTGTTACAATGCAGAAGACACTTCTGATGTGTTAGAAGTTTTGCATATGAAATTGGATTAGAGCCTCAGTTCATAAAACAGTTGGATTAGAGCCTTCTAAGATGAAACCTATAGGTGATTTTTAGGCATCCCTAGCTCATGAAAGCAAGAGACATGCTTGGAAAGCAGCTCTAAATCGTCTTTCTCAGTCAGAAAACAGAAAGTTCATGAAGTTTCGGGTAAACATTACATTAAAATGTTTCCACATGCATGAAAGAGATATTTATTTACAATCTTGAAGACACTTCCTGATGTGTTAGAAGTTTTTTGCATATGAAGTTTAGTTAGAGCCTCAGTGCATGAAGCAGCTTAGTTGGGAAAGCCTTCTAGGATCGCCAATAATGTTTTTAGGAATCTCAGCTCATGAAACCAAGGCATGCTTGGAAACGCTCTAAAACGTCTTTTCTCAGAGAGAAAACGAAAGTTCATGAAGTTTCAAGAATAAAGCTGACCCACATTAAAAACGTTTCACATGCATGAAAGAAATCTTATTTACAATGCAGAAAGACACTTCTTGATGTGTTAGAAGTTTTATGCCTATCATTTTTAGTTAGAGCCTCAGTGCATAAAACACTTAGTTAGAGCCTTCTAGGATCGCCAATAGTGATTTTAGGCATCCTAGCTCATGAAAGCAAGGCATGCCTGGAAACGCTCTAAAACGTCTTCTCTCAGTCAGAAAACGCCAGTTCATGCAGTTTCATGAATAAAGCTAACCCACATCAAAAATCTTTCACATGCATGAAAGGAATGTTATTTACAATGCAGAAAGACACCTCTGATGTGTTAGAAGTTTTTTGCATATGAAATTTAGTTAGAGCCTTAGTTCATAAAACGGTTAGTTAGAGCCTTCTAGGATCGCCAATATTGATTTTAGGCATCCTAGCTCATGAAAGGAAGACATGCTTGGAAAAGCTCTAAATCGTCTTTTCTCAGTCAGAAAACGCTAGTTCGTGCACTTTCATGAAAAAAGCTGACCCATATTAAAAATATTTCACATGCATGAAAGAAATGTTATTTACAACGCAGAAAGACACTTCCTGATGTGTGAGAAGCTTTTTCCATATGAAATTTAGTTAGAGCCTCATTTCATAAAACGCTTAGTTAGAGCCTTCTAGGATCGCCAATAGTGATTTTAGGCATCCTAGCTCATAAAAGCAAGACATGCTTGGAAACGCTCTAAACCGTCTTTTCTCAGTGAGAAAACGAAAATTCATGAAGTTTCATGAACAAAGCAGACTCACATTAAAAATGTTTCACATGCATGAAAGGAATGTTATTTACAATGCAGAAAGACACTTCCTGATGTGTGAGAAGCTTTTTCAATATGAAATTTAGTTAGAGCCTCAGTGCTTGAAACGCTTAGTTAGGGCCTTCTAGAAACGCCAATAATGTTTTTAGGCATCTCAGCTCATGAAACCAAGGCATGCTTGAAAACGCTCTAAAACGTCTTTTCTCAGTGAGAAAACGCTAGTTCGTGCAGTTTCATGAAAAAAGCTAACCTATATTAAAAATCTTTCACATGCATGAAGAAATCTTTTTTACAAAGCAGAAAGACACATCTTGATATGTTAGAAGTTTTATGCCTATCATTTTTAGTTAGAGCCTCAGTGCATAAAACACTTAGTTAGAGCCTTCTAGGATCGCCAATAGTGATTTTAGGCATCCTAGCCCATGAAAGCAAGACATGCTTGGAAACGCTCTAAAACGTCTTTTCTCAGTCAGAAAACGCCAGTTCATGAAGTTTCATGAATAAAGCTAACCCACATCAAAAATCTTTCACATGCATGAAAGGAATGTTATTTACAACGCAGAAAGACACTTCTTGATGTGTTAGAAGTTTTTTGTATATGAAATTTAGTTAGAGCCTCAGTTCATAAAACGGTTAGTTAGAGCCTTCTAAGATCGCCTATAGTGATTTTAGGCATCCTAGCTCATGAAAGCAAGACATGCTTGGAAACGCTCTAAATCGTCTTTTCTCAGTCAGAAAACGCTACTTCGTGCACTTTCATGAAAAAGCTGACCCATATTAAAAATATTTCACATGCATGAAAGAAATGTTATTTACAACGCAAAAAGACACTTCCTAATGTGTGAGAAGCTTTTTCCATATGAAATTTAGTTAGAGCCTCATTTCATAAAACGCTTAGTTTGAGCCTTCTAGGATCGCCAATAGTGATTTTAGGCATCCTAGCTCATGAAAGCAAGGCATGCCTGGAATCGCTCTAAAACGTCTTTTCTCAGTCAGAAAACGCCAGTTCATGCAGTTTCATGAATAAAGCTAACCCACATCAAAAATCTTTCACATGCATGAAAGGAATGTTATTTACAACGCAGAAAGACACTTCTGATGTGTTAGAAGTGTTTTGTATATGAAATTTAGTTAGAGCCTCAGTTCATAAAACGGTTAGTTAGAGCCTTCTAGGATCGCCTATAGTGATTTTAGGCATCCTAGCTCATGAAAGCAAGACATGCTTGGAAACGCTCTAAATCGTCTTTTCTCAGTCAGAAAACGCTACTTCGTGCACTTTCATGAAAAAGCTGACCCATATTAAAAATATTTCACATGCATGAAAGAAATGTTATTTACAACGCAAAAAGACACTTCCTGATGTGTGAGAAGCTTTTTCCATATGAAATTTAGTTAGAGCCTCAGTTCATAAAACGGTTAGTTAGAGCCTTCAAGGATCGCCAATAGTGATTTTAGGCATCCTAGCTCATGAAAGCAAGACATGCTTGGAAACGCTCTAAAACGTCTTTTCTCAGTCAGAAAACGCTAGTTCGTGCACTTTCATGAAAAAAGTTGACCCATATTAAAAATCTTTCACATGCATGTTTCATGAAAAAAGCTGACCCATATTAAAAATATTTCACATGCATGAAAGAAATGTTATTTACAACGCAGAAAGACACTTCTTGATGTGTTAGAAGTTTTTTGTATATGAAATTTAGTTAGAGCCTCAGTTCATGAAACGCTTAGTTAGGGCCTTCTAGGACCGCCAATAATGTTTTTAGGCATCTCAGCTCATGAAACCAAGGCATGCTTGGAAACGCTCTAAAACGTCTTTTCTCAGTGAGAAAACGAAAGTTCATGAAGTTTCATGAATAAAGCTGACCCACATTAAAAATCTTTGACATGCATGAAAGAAATGTTATTTACAACGCAGAAAGACACTTCTTGATGTGTTAGAAGTTTTTTGTATATGAAATCTCTAGCTAGAGCCCCAGTTCGCTGAAACGCTTAGTTAGGGCCTCCGCTTCTGGCCAATGTTTTAGGCATCCGCCTAAGGCGAAACCAAGGCATGCAGAAACGCTGTAAAACGCCTTTCAGTGAGAAAAACGAAAGTTAATGAAGTTTTGCCGAATAAGTTTCGACCTATTATTAAAAAAATCTTCTACATGTACGCTGAAAGAAATGTTATTTACACGCAGAAAGACACTTCTTGATGTGTTAAGTTTTTGTATAAGGAAATTCTAAGCTGCAGTTAGAGCCTCTAGGATCGCTTAATAGTGATTTTAGGCATCCTAGCTCAGAAAGCAAGCAAGGTGGCATGCCTGGAATCATTTTAAAACGCCTTCGAAGTCAGAAAAACGCTTGCGTTCATGCAGTTTCAAGGAATAAAGCTAACCTGATATCAAAATCTTCACATGCAATTGTGAGAAAGGAATGCTATTTGCTGCAGAAAAGACACTTTGATGTGTTAAAGTGTTTTGCGTAAGGAAATTCTAGTTAGAGTCTCAGTTCATAAACGCTTTAGTTAGGGCCTTGAACGCCACAATTTTGTGGGCATCTCCAGCCTGCTGAAACCAGCATGCTTGGAAACGCTCTAAAACGTCTTTTCTCAGTGAGAAAACGCTAGTTCGTGCAGTTTCATGAAAAAAGCTAACCTATATTAAAAATATTTCACATGCATGAAAGAAATCTTATTTACAAAGCAGAAAGACACTTCTTGATGTGTTAGAAGTTTTATGCCTATCATTTTTAGTTAGAGCCTCAGTGCATAAAACGCTTAGTTAGAGCCTTCTAGGATCGCCAATAGTGATTTTAGGTATCCTAGCTCATGAAAGCAAGGCATGCTTGGAAACGCTCTAAAACGTCTTTTCTCAGTGAGAAAACGAAAATTCATGAAGTTTCATGAATAAAGCAGACCCACATTTAAAATGTTTCACATGCATGAAAGAAATCTTATTTACAATGCAGAAAGACACTTCTTGATGTGTTAGAAGTTTTATGCCTATCATTTTTAGTTAGAGCCTCAGTGCATAAAACACTTAGTTAGAGCCTTCTAGGATCGCCAATAGTGATTTTAGGCATCCTAGCTCATGAAAGCAAGGCATGCCTGGAAACGCTCTAAAACGTCTTCTCTCAGTCAGAAAACGCCAGTTCATGCAGTTTCATGAAAAAAGCTAACCCACATCAAAAATCTTTCACATGCATGAAAGGAATGTTATTTACAATGCAGAAAGACACTTCTTGATGTGTTAGAAGTTTTATGCCTATCATTTTTAGTTAGAGCGTCAGTGCATAAAACACTTAGTTAGAGCCTTCTAGGATCGCCAATAGTGATTTTAGGCATCCTAGCTCATGAAAGCAAGACATGCTTGGAAACGCTCTAAAATCGCCTTCTTTTCCTCGCCTGAAAAACGCTTAAAGTTTCCAACCCATATTAAAAATATTTCTACATGTATTGAAAAGAAATGCTTTCATTTGGCTAAACGCAGAAAGACACTTTTTGATGTGTTAGAATTTTTTTGTAAATCAAATTTATTTAGAGACTCAGCTCATAAAACGCTTAGTTAGAGCCTTCTAGGATCGCTTTCAAGTAGATTTAGGTATCCTTAGCCTGCCGAAAGCAAAGACATGCTTGGAAACGCTCTAAATCGTCTTTTCTCAGTCAGAAAACGAAAGTTCATGAAGTTTCATGAATAAAGCTGACCCACATTAAAAATGTTTCACATGCATGAAAGGAATGTTATTTACAATGCGAAAGACACTTCTGATGTGTTAGAAGTTTTTTGCATATGAAGTTTAGTTAGAGCCTCAGTGCATGAAACGCTTAGTTAGAGCCTTCTAGGATCGCCAATATTGTTTTTAGGAATCTCAGCTCAAGAAACCAAGGCATGCTTGGAACCGCTCTAAAACGTCTTTTCTCAGTGAGAAAACGAAAGTTCATGAAGTTTCATGAATACAGCAGACCCACATTAAAAATGTTTTACATGCATGAAAGAAATGTTATTTACAACGCAGAAAGACACATCTTGATGTGTTAGAAGTTTTATGCCCTATCATTTTTAGTTAGAGCCTCAGTTCATAAAACGGTTAGTTAGAGCCTTCTAGGATCGCCAATATTGATTTTAGGCATCCTAGCTCATGAAAGGAAGACATGCTTGGAAAAGCTCTAAATCGTCTTTTCTCAGTCAGAAAACGCTAGTTCGTGCACTTTCATGAAAAAAGCTGACCCATATTAAAAATATTTCACATGCATGAAAGGAATGTTATTTACAATGCAGAAAGACACTTCCTGATGTGTGAGAAGCTTTTTCCATATGAAATTTACTTAGAGCCTCAGTGCTTGAAACGCTTAGTTAGGGCCTTCTAGAAACGCCAATAATGTTTTTAGGCATCTCAGCTCATGAAACCAAGGCATGCTTGGAAACGCTCTAAAACGTCTTTTCTCAGTGAGAAAACGCTAGTTCGTGCAGTTTCATGAAAAAAGCTAACCTATATTAAAAATCTTTCACATGCATGAAGAAATCTTATTTACAAAGCAGAAAGACACATCTTGATATGTTAGAAGTTTTATGCCTATCATTTTTAGTTAGAGCCTCAGTGCATAAAACGCTTAGTTAGAGCCTTCTAGGATCGCCAATAGTGATTTTAGGCATCCTAGCTCATGAAAGCAAGACATGCTTGGAAACGCTCTAAAACGTCTTTTCTCAGTCAGAAAACGCTAGTTCGTGCAGTTTCATGAAAAAAGCTGACCCATATTAAAAATCTTTCACATGCATGAAAGAAATCTTATTTACAATGCAGAAAGACACTTCTTGATGTGTTAGAAGTTTTATGCCTATCATTTTTAGTTAGAGCCTCAGTGCATAAAACACTTAGTTAGAGCCTTCTAGGATCGCCAATAGTGATTTTAGGCATCCTAGCCCATGAAGGCAAGGCATGCCTGGAAACGCTCTAAAACGTCTTTTCTCAGTCAGAAAACGCCAGTTCATGAAGTTTCATGAATAAAGCTAACCCACATCAAAAATCTTTCACATGCATGAAAGGAATGTTATTTACAATGCAGAAAGAAACTTCTGATGTGTTAGAAGTTTTTTGCATATGAAATTTAGTTAGAGCCTCAGTTCATAAAACGCTTAGTTAGGGCCTTCTAGGAACGCCAATAATGTTTTTAGGCATCTCAGCTCATGAAACCAAGGCATGCTTGGAAACGCTCTAAAACGTCTTTTCTCAGAGAGAAAACGAAAGTTCATGAAGTTTCATGAATAAAGCTGACCCACATTAAAAACGTTTCACATGCATGAAAGAAATCTTATTTACAATGCAGAAAGACACTTCTTGATTTGTTAGAAGTTTTATGCCTATCATTTTTAGTTAGAGCCTCAGTGCATAAAACACTTAGTTAGAGCCTTCTAGGATCGCCAATAGTGATTTTAGGCATCCTAGC
>VONZ01003422.1:0-21773 GCA_012976165.1 Labeo catla
TTTTTTTAATGTCACAGGTAGAAAGAGCACTGTAACATCTGAAAACGTGTTACCTGACATTGCCAATGGGTTAAAGAGAATAACTTTCTATGATCGTGCCACTGTAAGAAGAGGCTCATTAGGTTAAATCAAACACACCATCTGTCTGTGTGTTATTCAACAGCAATAAAGTCTTTAGCTCAAGAAAATGTTAGCAAGAAAATTTCAAGATGTTAGCATATGTTTTTGTTGCTGATGATGATGACAGCATCTCATAATGTTTCATCAACACTTGTCATAATTCTACGAATGCTGCTTTTTCAGAAGCATTGTTCATTAATATGAGTTGCATGGATGAGGTATGTGTCTTTCCTCTTCATGATCAACAGTTTGATAATGTTTGTTTGCAATGAGTTTCAATTGAGAGTTTTTAGTTTATGGAGGAAAGGGCCTGGACATTGCATCTGCAACAACATCCATCTACGTTATGAGTGTTTTCACAGATCAGACGACTTATATTTAGGACTCAGTATGGCATAATTACTTCCAGCCGGTGTGCAAAGTATGCTCAACCCAAAAGCTAAAGTTGAATTCATTCAGGGATGATTCACCATACTTGTATAGGAAATAGTAAAGTTTGTGCATAATAACTAACTTGACATTTAAAAGATGAGTTGTTAGAGAAACTGTATCTGCAATCATTGTATTATTGATCATCTATAAGGAGTCTGATGAGGTCCACATAGCTGCAGAGTTTACAGTAGCCCTAAAAACGTCTAAGCCTTCACTCATTTGTACTGCATTAAAACTTTTTTTGTTGTTGATGTTGCTGTTGTTTTACTTTACCCAAGTGAGTGTTCAAAGCGAGTGTGAGTGGCGCCCGGATACACCAGATATGCTCCTCCCAGCTGTTTGATGTGACGGAGTCTCTGAAACTCAGGAGTGTCAATGATCTTCACCAGCAGATGTGGCAACTCAATTTGACCATAAATGGGGTCGTTGAAGATCTGCAGCATTGAATAGGGGCAAACATTAGATTTTCATCTACTTTCTAAAGCTTCCAGAAACCGTGTCATCATCTGTCTAGTAACTTCACCAAGGCTGCAGGGTCTTCTTTAGCAAATTAGTTACAGCTGTATCACATTTGTTTGTCACAATCCACACTGAGCTCAGACATTTAAATGCTTTATAAACACTTAACATTTTCTGCTCTAAAGTGAAAAATGAAATTAGGTGAAAACCATACATCTTGATTGAACAATGTAGAGATGTTATGGCGCTACCATCAGCTAAACTTTACTGATAACACAATAGACAGAGTTCTTTCTTTAGTTTTTTTCTTGTCTTTAATAGTCAGCTCTGTTTTATTTTTATTTGTTACCTTGCTTGAAGAAGCTTCATCGTTCCCCTCCCCTTCTTCTTCAAAATCATCTTCTTCACCTACGAAAAGGAAAATGACAATAGTCACATAATAATAATAATAATAATAATAATAATAAGTATATATATATATAGATAGATAGATAGATAGATAGTAAAAAAAAGTATATAAGTAAAAATGTATACAATACACCTTACAAACTAACATTAATAAAGATGCACATACATGCAAATATAGCAGCACAATTTCCAAAATTACCTGAATCAGTCCCAAAATCAATGAATTTGTTTTTTTCATCTCTGCACCACTCATGAAAGCACTCTTCAGCTTTCTGCTGGACCTCCCCGTTATACTGCTGATTCTCTGGATCATAATAGACCCTCAAAAGAAATTCATGAAATTTCTCTGGCTTGAGACTGGACACCTGCAGGGAGAAGGGAAACCAAACACAACCTGTTAACCTTTCTCAAGCCAGGAATTTTTACTTACCCAGTGATAAACTCTATATATGGTCACACCACAAACTACAGCAATCTGAAAAGCCAGATGAGCATCCATTCATCCATCATTTATTTATTTATTTCAGTAACAACTTAATTAAACAGACAATCTAATGTTCAAGAGAATCATAATCATAGTTCAGTATGATAAATGTTTGGGCTAAGTCAGATTTCTTACCTGGTACTTCTCCATCTTGAAGGCTGTCTGCGGGTCATTCTTGCTGTAGAAATGAACATTATCAATGGGCTCATTACCCACTTCACCAAAACCCATGTCAAGAACCTGAATGAAAAGAATTTACAGACAGGACAGAAAAAAACATACTGTGAAGAGACAAAAGCTAAAAAACTGATTTATTTATTTATTTATTTATTTACTGACTGTTTAAACATACATGAAGATGAAAGTGCGTAGCACTCAGGGATTGAAAGTGCATACTCTTCCAAGGATCCATCAGTAATTTCTGTCACAATATATGAAAAGAAAGAAAATTAAGAAAAAATATAATAATAATATATAATATTATTTTATTTTTTTATGTAATATTATTTTTTTTATTTTATAATAATATATAATAGTATTTTGTGTATCTTTATTAATGTTAGTGTGTAAGGTGTATTGTATAATAATAATAATAATAATAATAATAATATATATATATATATATATATATATATATTTTTTTTCAAAGAGAATATGTACACTATTAATTGTATTATTAAGTATTTTTTTTAATTAATAATTTTATTCAGCAAGGATACATTAAATTGTTCAAATGTGACAGTAAAAAAAAATATAAAAGATTTGTTTAAAATGCTGTTCTTCTGAGCTTATATACATCCGTGAATCCTGAAAAAATACATGAAAAATGTTAAATATGTGCTATAGCATAAAAAAAGAGTACCTTATACACTTGAATCTTGAAGGCTTTAACAGGTTTGGCTTTTAAGCAGATCTTTTGTATTTCCTAAAGGAATTAAGGAGCAGCCATACACACACACACACACACACACACATATATATATATATATATATATAAAGGAATGTATTTATCAAAACAAGTACTTTGTTGAATTATTCATAATTATGATGTAATTATTCATAATTATGACAACTATTTTCTATACCATAAATTTCTGAGATAAGAAATTGAAGACTACCTTAATCTTGAAGGCTTCAACAGGCTGATCTTCAAAACTGAGCAGCAATATTTTCTAAAGTGTTTAAAAACAATATGCATGCACACTAAATTAAAGTAATATAATGTTATTCAAATTTTATCTTGAATAACATATTTTTAATAATATATATTTGATAATAATATATCAAACAGCTCTGACTACAAACGAAAAATAAAAATATCTGCTTAAACTGACACGTGTGGACATAACATAAAAATATACATATTAATAGAAATCATAATGAATTACAAATATAAACACAAAGATACCTTCAAAGTCATTTAAATCATATTAATCATTCAGTATCATACATTTGAATGTATGTGAGATGAGATGAGCTAAGTGAGATGAACACCTGATACACTGCATTCTTGAAGGCTTCCTCAGGATGGACTTCCAAGCAGTTCAGCATTTTTTCCTAAACAGAATTAGAGGATTAACTAATCAAT
The DNA here is from genome assembly GCA_012976165.1 of Labeo catla. Lineage (NCBI taxonomy): Eukaryota > Metazoa > Chordata > Actinopteri > Cypriniformes > Cyprinidae > Labeo > Labeo catla. The sequence goes on from VONZ01003422.1 coordinate 3,492, forward strand.
CATGAAAATACTATAATAATAATAATAATAATAATAATAATAATGAAGTCAAACAGATACTTAGGGGAAATTATATTAATGATAATGAAAAGTTATATGTGTGCAGTGTCATATGCCAGTGAAGTGACATGAATCCATACAGGTTTCAGTGATCATCAATTCACAGCGTCAGCTGAATGACTCAGCAATAAAGTGAACGACTTGTAAGGGAACACATATTCACACACATTAATCTGACCTAATACACAAATCTGTTTAAATTAAATTCCTTACACAAAATTGTATGTCTTTAGGATCCAGATTGGCTTTGTTGGTGTTCAGCTTGTCATTCCAATGTTTTATCAGCATTTGCTAAACGTTTAAGAAGGAAAAAAAAAAAAAAAAAAAAATAGTTACCCACTATACATTTGGACCTTTGTTACAAATACAAATATTTATTGTAAATATAATGTATTTATATAAATTACACATATGAAGTAAATCTGTTTTTTAAACAAGACTTTTTTACACAAGGTGAAGTAGGGGAGATGGGGCAATTTAATATCAATTTCTCCAATCAGAAACAAGCTTGACTGATGACACTTAATCAGCATGTGCTCAGTAAGACTTTCTCTTTGAAAAAGGAGTACAAATCATTTAATCTCAGCAGAGGTTATGAAAAGCTGTGAAAAGTATGAAAATATACTTTTTGGATATAGAGTATTTGTCTTCTGTGGTCTAAAGTTTAAATGCCTTTAATATGACTTATTTTGCATTGTTACAATCACCCCCACCAAGGGGGCAGTTGTAACACTCAGACTTCTTGGATTTAATTTAGTAATATAGTCTTGCAGTTAACTTTTACACAAAGTAAGTGTGTTTTATTGGACCAGTAAGGTACCTTTAAAACATTCTCCTTCAGTCGGGCCTCTCCAACAAACTTTGGCAGGCTTCTGTTGACAATGTTCTTCAGAATTCCTCTGGATTTATTCGGATCTGGATTTAAGTTCAGGATCTGATCGAAGATGTGATCTGTTAAAAGAGAGGGAAACATGCTTCACTGAATTTTACATTTTAGCATACAAAGTGCATCATATTTATCATGCATATGGACCCAAAATGTTGTCACAAATGAACCTGTCATTTAATGCAAAACTAAAAATCATTTAAAGAAACATTTATTTTGATTTGTACCCATGCTTTCTCTGACCTGTGAGTTTGGTGTACTCGAGCATGTCATCCTTGGCATTGGAAATCTTGGAATCTGGAATCATGCCTTTATCTGCTTCTTTAAGAGCATCCTTAACCCTAATGAACAAAGAGAAACACATGTACACCTGTAAAAAGCAGTAAAATCTGGAGAAATGTCATAATGCATGTAGAAGGAACAAAATAATAATAAGTATGCTGTTTCACACAAAACCCACTTGACGTCAATGATGTAGCCAATCTTGTGCTGAAGGGCCTGACGATGAAGAGTGTATCTGGTGTGAAACATGCCATAAATATTATCTGCCACCTGTGAGAGAAACAGAGAGACATGGACTAGAACACAGAAACTGTGTATATTTTTATACAGTGAAAGGTGCATATGCATATTGTATTCAAGACAATATTTTTTTATATATAAGTGGTAACGGTTTTAATAAAAGTTTGATAAGAATTTTAAAAGAGTATAACAATACTGACAATAAGTGAAGCTTTATTATTGTAACATTGATCAAATTGTCCATGAAATTGAGAATAAAAATGTTCTTGATATTTACACATATGAGAGGTTACTGTACAATAAAACAAACTGCAAGTTTTACGACTCAAAACTAACTTCCCAGTTAAAATATGAATTCTTGTTTTCTACTCTTCTGAAATGTTCAGATTTAAAATCAGGTGAATTCTGACATTACAATTCCTCTTGACACACCCTTAACATCAAAGACTATAGAATAACCAAGACTTGTCACTTGTATAGTTAAACGTAACATTATTTCTGCCTTCGGAATAAATAAGCCAATCATTAATTGGTAAAGTCAGCACGTCACTGCAGCTGCCGTTACTGCACATGTGAACTGGCTGATTCTCGTCTGAAAAATAAGCTTTTGTTAATGCTATTGGAGCATAAGGAACAATATTTATGAGGCAGTTGTCAGATTTCATTGGTGATTTCAAATATACAGTTTAATCAAAAGCTTGGTGAACAGTTTTGGAGAATTTGATGTTTCCCCATTCAAAGAGATAGGAGCTGCACTTGCCTCTCTGAGAGGCATTTAAAAGATAGCTGCTGAGTGAAATGACTTGTCTTAAAGGGACTTTGCTTAACATATGTGTCACTGTCAAGTGGAGTCAAGGAAGTTCTGCCCAACAACTCATGTGTGTCTATCAGTCGTGTCTGTGATTTGAAGAAAGTCCTTTTTGGTGCAAAAAACCCTGCTTTTACAGAAAGCAATAAAAGATTGCTCTCTTTATAATCACTGGAGTCTGTCAGTGATTTGATCCCTCATTTTTGCCAAAACTCCCAATATAATCAGTGACCTAGTTTACACAGCAATTCTCAGCAGTACTCTGTAGACATGACTGCAGCACTGCAACCCTTCATTCAGTGTAAGTAGATCTACATGTAATGCTAAAATCATCACTTTTCACATTTAGTTAATCTCAACAGCTGTAAAATAAAAATGCAGTTTGAGAGAGCTCCACATGTAATACTTATTTCATATGCAAAGATTTTAGCCAATCACAGCAGTGGGCGTTTCCATCGATGTCTTACAGCAGACACACCTCTTCCAGTGTTCAAATCAGAGGTTAAATTTAGGGTAGAAAATTACCATTTATTTCCACATTATGACTGTTTGCAAAGTGTAGACAAGTTTCTTCAATGTGGCTGGTTATAAGTGAAAAGTTTTGTGTCTCTTAGTGAACAAAAAAAAAAAACACAAAATCATACAAACACGAGTGTAAATGAAAAGTTGAATTAACAGGTACCTTGTCTCTGAAGCAAATGTGTTTCCTCCCGTTCACGTTACACACTCGAGCAGATTTCAGCAGACGCTGATGATCAAAACCACATGGAATGCCGAGATAATAACAATCTCTGCATGTAAAATAAGAGAGGAATTACACTAGTGCTATAATAGATTTGGAGCTGTTCAATACCTGTTCAAACCATTTAAACACTTTAAAATAGTAGCCTACTCACCGAACCAAATAGTCCCACTTGTCCACATCAATGCCGTTCACCTTATTTGCCACAATCTCATACAGGAAAGACTTGTCCTCAGTCCTGCCCTTCATTGCCCACTGCAAGAAAAAAATAAAAATAAAATAAAATAAAATAAAATTATATATATATATATATATATATATATATATATATATAGACCTTAAACGCTGTATCCCGATAAAGACTGGCTGAACCAGCACCTTAAACACATTTTTACCTTGCCATCCTTTTGTCCTTTCAGAATTAACTCCTCAATAAATGTGATGTCTTCAGGTAGATTCAGTCCATAGAATTTCATCTCCTTGTCCAGTCCATTCCTCCTTTTCATGCAGTGAAACATGTCAACAGAGGCCTTCTCATGCTTCAGAAGATCAACATACACACACATCAGTAAAACTGAAGTGTACAGATTATTACATTACATTGCTTAGCAGTTCATATTCTAATGTTCTTTTTTATTCTTATTTTATGAAAAAGCAACTTTGAAGGTGGATGTTCAGAGGACGGAAATTATGAAATTGTGACTGTAGTTTATGGATGAACACAAAGAAGTGCTACAGTAGTGGATATACAGTCACAGACCATTTCAACAGACTCTGTTCAAAAAGCTTATTAGCTAAAAGGTTCTGCTAAAATCTGTTTTATTTTAGTGTGTGAACACTACTCAGTTGTAGGTAGATGTGCAGTTTGCATTACTGCAATTTACTGCAACCAGTTCACACTCATATTACATTCAGTCACAGTCATTTCTCCTATCACCAAATGTTACATCCCAGGATGTATTTTCAATGTTACTTATTCTTTTTTTTGGTTTCTCAGTGTGGGGGCATGGTCAACACCCTGTGCTTGTGCTACACTGTAAAAAAGTGATACACTATATTTACTCAATAAAATTGTGTGTCAGATTACAAGCAACAGTTTTAATTAAATGTAACACATAAGAATTAATTAGAATTAATTAAATGAGATGCTTACAAATTAGCCATTCAAAATGAGTAAAAGTGCACAGTAAAATTTAAACAAAAATATTGGTTTCATTGGAAAGAAAAAAAAATATATGCTAATAAATACTGTTATGCATGGCAGGCCAGTAGTTGGCGATCAAGAAACACCCTTCAAACACATAATACACATGCACATGACGTCATATTTTTCACAGTCACATTTATTGTTGTTTACATGGAGATGATACAGGCATCATGTTCAAAAGCTTGTGTTTTCAGGTCCCTAAAACAAAGAGAATCACTGAAGATGAAAATCATTTTTTTAGGTTACCATTACAGTGGTCAGTGTTTGCTTTAGTTGGGCTCTGGACACTTGACTTTTTAGTGTTAAATATTGTTAGGCTGCTGTAATCTAATTATAACAGCCATTCAAGCCAAAACAAAAGATGGGTGTGGGATATTGGTTACATTTTAACATAATCAACACTTCACCTTAACTAATTTAGTGCCTAAGTGTTAATTTAGATTGATTACAATCTAAAATCAATGAAAAAAACAGAATTTTCAATATTAGCTGAGAAGTCTTATAAAGCTTTTTGAATCAATAATGTAGTAGAGAAGAAATTTCTACTCAGGCACAAAGTGACATCAAGAATCAGCATATGAATCTCAACGACGGTGATTAGACAATTCAGCTCATAATTCATGCTGCAATGCATGATGGGAGCCATGGATGAGTTTTAATTGGTGGCACCCAGAATGCACTGCAACATGCTTTTTGATGGTCACCATTGTTGACGTTCTCACGCTGATTCTTGATGTACTTGTGTTTAAATATAAGTGCTTCTTTTGTTTTTATATTTTAATTGAAAAAACATTCAGAAATCTTTAATTCTGATGATAATTTACTAACTTAATCCTGTACAACCACAGTATGCTGTAATTGATAAGGTAACACACAGATTCAGATTAAATGAAAAAGATGTTAAAACATGTTTTTCTTGTCTAGCTGTTTTAACTCAGTTACAGCAGCCAAAAAATATCTAATGTAAAAACAGTCAAGTGTCCAGAGCCCAACTAAAGCAAACACTGAGCACTGTAATGGTAAAAATATTTTTTTTTCCTTCAGTGATTGTGTTTGTTAACATCAAGTGTCTTCAACAACTCTGTTTTGGGGGCCTGAAAACACAAGCTTTTGAACATGATGCCTGTATCATCTCTATGTAAACAACAATAAATTTGAATCTGTGAAAAAGATGACGTCATGTGCATGTGTATTATGTTTTTGAAGGGTGTTTCTTGATCGCCAACTACACTGTAAAAAACAATTTGTTGAGTCAACTTAAAATAATTTGTAACCTGGCTGCCTTAAAATTTTAAGTTCAGTCAACTCCAAAAAAGTTTATTTAACTTGAAATGTTAAATTATACTAAGTGACAACTTAGATATTTTAGTTGACTGAACTTAAAATTTTAAGGCAGCAGGGTAACAAATTATTTTAAGCTGACTCAACAAATTGTGTTATTTTTTATTATTATTATTATTATTTTTTACAGTGTACTGGCCTGGCGTGCATAACAGTATTCATTAGCATAGTGCTTTTTTTGTTTCCAATGAAACCAATATTTTTTTTTTAAATTTTACTTATTTTTTGTGCCGTTTTACTCATTTTGAATGGCCTAATTTGTAAGCATCTCATTTGATTAATTCTAATTAATACTTATGTGTTAAATTTAATTAGTGTATCTCTTTTTACAGTGTATGTTTAGTTTCTCTCTCCCTCTGTCTACAATACTATTTGAAAAGACCAGCAACAAGTATTAAGAAAGTAAATAGGTTTGGTTGCATAAATGTATATCAGCATATATAATTAAATCTGTATAGGAAAGTTATGATGCTTACCTCCCAATGCTTATCTGAGAAATGAAAAGAGATTTTAGATATTATGTAAGGCAGATTTAATACAGTATATGCATGCACTGACTCATTTACACAATTGTCAGTTTCCATCACACACACACACACACACACACCACTACTACTACTACTACACTGATGTTATAAGGACCACAACAATTATTAAACAATGGATGAAGTTAACTTATTTTAATCCTTAAAAATATAAAATTAATTGTAATTTGTAAATAATAAATATAATGTGTTTCCCTGGGACACGGACACACACACACACACACACACACACAAATGGGGTGAGGTTTTGAATCTCAAATGATGACTGTATATTTTATCTGTACAATAAAAGTAATTTAAGCTCCATCTTTGTTTCAGTTTTATATATTATGTATTTGCCTTGCTTGTGATTTAGCACTGAATGCATATATTCAACAGCTAAATATTTATTGTTGCTTGCTTATATGCCAAGATGAAATCAATGAGGTGAGAAAACTCAGACACTTACCAGGCTGGACTTCAGGGATGAACATGCCATCAAACAAATGAGAGAACGGACCATGACCTGAAAGGACAAGGCAACTTTTATTATATATTACTTTTTAATTTAATTTTAATAATTTGCTTTTTTCACCACTGATATATTACTTCAGTTCAGTTCAGCTATGATATATATATATATATATATATATATATATATATAGTTTCTTTTTTTCAGGTAAATTGGGACACTGCATCTGGTACAGTGGGACACACATTTTGATCTTGTGCTTAGATAATACAATTTCCTACTACATCACATAAAAAGACAAATACTATTTTTTCAATAGAATAATATTAATAATAATGATGATGATGATAATAATAATAATAATAACTATTGCATGTAAAAATAAACTTACTAGTGGATTGTGCTGTTGATTGTGAACTCAAACACTTAACATTTGTTGAATTAAAACATTTCAGCAGAAACATACATGTGAAGAATTATCAAAGCAGTCCAACAGAAGTACAAATTTAAAGAAATTAAAACACTTCAACAGATTCAAATCACTTCAACACAAATACAATGCACTGTGTAAATGCCACAATTTCATCTAAGATGTGTCTGCTTGTGTGTGTACTGTTAGTGGTCATGTGTGTAACACATGCTTTCATATTTGTGTTTTATGTTGTATGTTTAAGTATGAGTGAGAGCAGGCATGTGTGTGTTCACAGGCATTTTTACACACAAAAAATTAGTATTCACATATTTCTATTCTTTTAATTTATTTTTTTCCCCCTGTATTCTTCCTACAGTTTGTGACCTTTTCTGTAAAACAAAATTTCTAACATTAAGAATTGTATTATCTTTTAAATTATAGGATGTCCCACTTTAGCTGAACGCTACTTATGCAATTTATCTAATGTGCAGGCAAATTGCGATAGTAACAAAACTTTTTTTTGTTTGTTTAATCACTGCACGTCACTGCATAAAATTAAATGACCACATGAACACATACAAATGTACACTGTAGATTGAGAAACTGTTTGTATTAGAATTTAAACCTTGACAATTTCAATAGACTTAAACTGTGTATGGGCATTCACCATGTACTTTATCAGACCTTCCAGTGTTTGAGCAGTGTCCACACCCATATGATTTACATTTCACCAATCAAATGTTGATCGGTAGTACTGTTACTACAACATTTCAAGACCACCCATTACTATCGATAATATTTTAAAGGAGAACTACACACACACACACACACACACAAAGCTTATTTGTCCCATTTCAGCTTTTTGCTGACTTCATCCTATGTAAATATGCACATGACTGTTCATGCTACTCACCCATGTCATGGCAGAGGGCAGCGATCTGAACACACAGGAAATCCTGTTTGGTAATGTTAAGCTCTGGCTGATTCTCGTGTAGAGTCTTGAGAAGACATCCTGCTAAATACGCCACACTGACACACACAAAGAAGATCAGTTTATTTTAAAGGAAAAAAAAAAAATGTTATGATCCAGCCTCAAAAAAGGGGGGGGAAGTTACCCAAGTGAGTGTTCGAAGCGAGTGTGAGTGGCGCCCGGATACACCAGATATTTAGTTCCCAGCTGTTTAATGAATCTGAGTCTCTGAAACTGAGGAGTGTCAATCATCTTCACCAGCAGGGGGTGCAGCTCAATCTGACCATGAATGGGGTCATTGAAAATCTACAGGATAAAAAATAGTGTAGATTGGATAAAAAGGGACCTAAAGAAAATGGTCAGAAGCAGAGACAATCATCTGGAGTTAACAAAGCTAAATATGATATTTATATGGGCTTGTGTTAATCAGTGTTTAAAATATCTAACTTGAAATACAACTGTTTTAAATTCAAAAGACTACACTTGTTTAACTGAGAATTTGCATTTGAAAATAACATCAGTGATGAACTTTAGTAATTAATGGCATTAGTTTTGGTTTCATTTGTTTATAAAGCACATTTAAAACAACCTTGGTTGACCAAAATTCAAAATTGCATAAGTTCATCATCCTTATTAAAACAGACTTTCTCAAGATGTTGAAAAGAGTATGAATGAGTTATTTATCAGGTTATCTTCCAATCAGTCATTTTTTAATTTAATATTAAAAACAGAAAAATAAGAATACGGTTCCTTTTTTTCATTTTTCAATAAAAAAAAGCTCAATTTTCCGTTTTTACTTTCAGGGCCAGAAAATGAATAAACGACTTGAATTTTTGATCTCTGCATTAATTAACTTTCTTCAACAAGAAAAATATACTTTTGTGCCAGGTTTTGTAAAATAGTTTTCATAGAAATATTGTTTAGTGCAAATTATTTATTTTTCATAGGGTCAAGTTATAAAATATAGATGTGAACCATTAACTTAAATGTTTTTAACTGAATGAATAAAAAAACATTTTCAATGTAAATTTTTTTTCAATTGGATAAATGAAAACATTTTTTTCAGTGTGTGCACCAACTGGTTTGGGACCTAAGCTGTCTGACTGGATTGCAATCAACTCTGAAAAGAATTGAACAAGATTGAACAAGATTGTTTAACGCTTTGTATACAAGCAAAATTTTGAATCATGTATTCATTTGACTGTAATAAGATGATTTCTGTTCCAAGAACAGTTTTAAATGTGCTACACTCCTAAAACAGATGTGTTAAAAACAGCATAACCTGTATTATACCTTAACAGATCTGTGTGTCTAGTTAAGGACAAATTTTAGGAGTAGGAGTAATTTTAACTCAACCAGTGTGTTATTCTTCTTAACACAGGCAGTGTGTTATATATTTAACACACTCATGTGTCATAAATCACACGATTTGTGTCATATGACATTAACCTTTTTAAAGTGAATGCAATACAAAAAAAAAAATGCTATTAAAAATAAATAAATAATAAATTTTAAAAAAAGAAAAGGAAAGAAAAGGGAAGAGAAAAGAAGAAAAGTGTCTATTGCCAATTTCAGCCTGACGCAGTTATCATTTTCACGTCCTGTGCCACGTTGTTTAAATAGCAAATGCCCAATTATATATATATATATATAATAGTAATATGCACCTATAGGCAGGTGCACAGGGACACACAGCAGCACACAAACATGCCAAATATTAAAAATGAAAGAACTACAATGTAAAAGATTATTATTGTCATTATGGATTATTGTCATTATAGTCAGTCGGTTTTTTGGTTTTACTTTAGCTTTTCAAAATCACGTTCAGCAAAGAGAGGATGGAAAGGGGGTGCACAGTAACTCATTTGAGTAGGTTTTTAACATGAATCAAATTGGCAGACAGGATGTTCGGTCAATTTTGTCATAATTGGTATAGTTGTTCTCAGCATGACCCAAGGAATATACTGAAATCAATTTCATTACAATAGGGCAATATAATCAAATGTTATTAGCATTTTTTGAAATTCCTTTACGAATTTTGGCCAGAAGGTGACGCTGCCCCCAAACTTTATGAGCACTATTATGACATAACGCCGAAGACACATACTGAGTTTCATAGTAACACACCAATTCGTTTGTAAAATACGACATTTCTTTACCAAAATTCATAATGGTCAAAGCACAGTATGAATGACATCAGAAAAATTAGGTAAGAACATAAATTAGCATGAAAAATATACAACCCAATGATTTATTTAGAATAATTATATGTTTGTCAAATTTATAGCAATATAGGTGAAGTTCCAAGTGCCCAACCAAAAGCTTATGTGATGTTCTCTCATATTTCAGTTGTATTTGTGACTTTGGGAAATGACTGAATGCAGGTAGTGAAAGAAAGATGTGAGTGATAAGTCTATTAAAAATTGCCTCATCTCAAAAAACTTTCTTTTCCTCTTATTCTGTTGTTATTTTGCACATTAGCAACATATTAGTACACTGCTGCCTCTCACTGGTTTATTAATGTCATTGGTTTCTTTATGGATATTTGAATATTTTAAGTAAACATCACTCAAAGAAAATTGTTTTATTTGCATTTAAAGTAGCTGTAACTTAATAAAACCTAGTAAGTATAGTAACTAAGATAACTAATTATATCTAAGTAAGGTAAACTATTGGGTTTTACAGTGTGCCTGACATGAGTGCATCTGTCATCCAACGTTAAAAAACGACGTGCAAATTTGATTAGCATCTTGCGGAGTGACGTGGGCAGCAAAGTGACTGAATGATAGTTAACACATATTGTGTTGGACACACTGTGTTCTCTCTCTCTCTCACTCTCTCTCTTGCTTTGTACACATGATCAACTTAAAATGACACAAAAATGTGTTAAAATGGCCATAACACACACACACACACAAAAAAAAAATGTTAATAATTAACACATCCTTCTTGAGAGTGTAGTTACAGGAAACATTCTTCCTTCCATTCTGATGTTTCACTTGCCTTCATGATGTCCTTTGAAAAATCCTGGGCGTATTTCTGCACAACATTTTCCAAATCCTCCTTAATTTTTGTCCTTCTTTTCTCTGTGGGGACAAATTTTTATCTGTCAGAAATACTTTATTAGAAATATTTTGTTTCAGTTATCCCTATCGTTTGAAATTTACCTTAAACTGGGTTATACAGATGGGAATTTTAAAACACAATACATATTTTAATTTAACAGATATTCATTGGTTACATTCTTAAAATGAACAAAAATGTCATTTGTAAAATAAATAAATAAATAAATAACATAAAAAGTAAACCAAGGTAAAACATTACCTTCATTGTTCTTGTAAATCCTTTTTATATCAAAAAGATATTCCTCAACATCTGTTGTATATTCAGACATTTTGAGTTTTTTTTCAATGATCTGTTTCTTGTGTGGTTTGAAATGATGATAGTGGTAATAATGATCTGTAGAACTGAGATTTTATAGATTCAGAGACTCAACCCACTAGATTGCGCTGTTAGCTTCCTGTCAGTAAAATATGAGGGTGTGTCAAAAGACCGGTGTGTTCATCACCTGTTTTAGATGTTTGAGTAGATGCACAAGCAAAGAAAACCTCACATTTGCTTTGTTTGAAAACTAATGCAGGGGTTTTCCTCATAAACTGAGATCATTAAGTGAATTCATAATGTTGTGATTTTTGTGGATGCTAAAGGCTTCCCATATGGCAAATATTAAAAATAAAAAAATAAAAAATAAATAAATAAATAGTCATTATACATTTTATGCAAAACTAAAATTGCTAATTCAGCTGTTATTTTAAGTATTATATTCTCTACTGTATACTGTATTATTCATAGAGTATTTCTCCTTTTTCTTACATTTAATAGAAATGAACAGTGTTGGGGGTAACACATTACAAGTAATGTAAGTTACGTAATATTATTACTTTTTCCAAGTAACTAGTAAAGTAACACATTACTTTTTAATTGACAAGAAAATATCTGAGTTACTTTTTTCAAATAAGTAACGCCAGTTACTTTTCCCCCCATTTATTGATTAAAAGCTCTCCTGACCCCATGCTGAGAGAAATCGGGAGTAAGATGATAGTTGTAGACTAAATGTGAACATGCATTAATTCATCTCACTCACGAAAAACAGATTCAGTATTCATCAAAATGAATAAAAACAGTGAAATTCAACTCAGAATATGACGCATAATTAGTAACATGATTAGTTATTTTTTTAAGGGAGTAACTCAATATTGTAATGCATTACTTTTAAAAGTAACTTTCCCCAACACTGGAAATGAATGTAAAATTACAAAAATAATGGTGATAATGATTTATGAAATCACCACTAGATGGTGCAAATGGCACAAGTTCTCACACTATTAAAAAACAAGAAGTAGTCAAATGACTGTAAAAGTACAAATATAAAGTGCAAAAACTTAATTTAAACTTTAACAAACACTGTTATTTTACAAACATTTTGTGAATTATTATGATTAAACTTTTTCACTGTGTAAATAAATAAACTCAAATGACTTGCAGCAACAGAATATTAAACTCTATCAGATCTCTCAAGATCTAAGCATCTTCATTTATTACAAACCAGATGTATTCAAATGTTGATGTTGTATTGACGACAGTAAAGTTTTTCACCACGATAGAGATCACCGTTTGCTTTAGTTGGGCTCTTGACCCTTGGTTAAACTGTTTCAAGTCTGTGTTTGTAAAATACTTTTGTTAAAACAACAGCTGTGAGGAAAAACCAGTTGGGTGTTGTTGGCTGCTTATTGCTGATGATGAAAACAACAGCAAGAAGTCACCAAGAATAACTCAAATAGCTACTAAAAAATGAATGAATAAAACATGAAACAAAATGTATTTACCGTGTCACTAAGTTATGGAACAGCCTGTAGTTACAGTTTGTAATTATGTAGATGTAATAAGCAGCTACTGTTTCACATAACCGACCGAGTCTGTTACACAGCTGCATATGTAAACAAAATACTGTTACATATGTGTTGCACACTTTAGTTAAAAATGTAAGTACGCAGACATAAGCTACTTAAAATAAAGTGTATCAAGATTGTATTTAAGTGAACAAGTAGATATGTAACCGACTCGGTCTGTTACATATGTGAAACAGTAGCTGCCTATTACATCTACATAATTACAAACTGTAACTACAGGCTGTTCCATAACGTAGTTACATGGTGAGTACATGTTGTTTCATGCAAGTACAACGGCTACTATAAATAAATAAATAAATAAATAAATAAATAAATAAAGCGTTACCCAAAATTGTAATTTGATTTGAAGCAACTAGTTTAAATTACACCATAAAACTTAGTTTTAGTTTAATTAACTAAATATTTTACTTTACCTCACAAGACAAAAAAGTAAATCAAGTATAAAATGTTCTTTGGATTAACAAGGCATGTGCACTTTTCCTATAAAAGGAACAGACTTTATTGTTGAAGTGTGTGACATGCTGATACAAAGATAAGACAATAATAACAAACTGAAAATCACATTTGATGTCATAATTTGTACTCATTCATTTCCACTGCAGATGCAAATGACTGTTTAAATCCCCATGGCACTTAAGAAAATAAAAATATAAGGAAATATAAGAAAATATATTATATATAAATTTACATCCCCAAAATATGTAAATCCAAATATTGCTCTTTTTAACTAAGCTCCTTGCTGCTCCCTTATGCATCAAAAATAAGTGTAATCTTTTTATTTAGTCCTAGACATACTTTCAAATCATAACATCACCATCACTGACTGATCATCACTATTTTTCAAAACTGTAGCTGCTGTCCCTTGTTGGACTTTTAAATAAAAAAAAAAAAAAATAAATAAAAAAATAAAAATAAAAATAAAATAAAAGAAGGCATGAAAGTGTCTGGCAACCAGAGTTTGCAAAACTTAATTCCCTTATTCCATAACTATATACTTTTTTACCTGAAAAATGATTTTAACTGACTGTACAAATGTTTTTAATTTTTTTATTTTTTTGAGACCTGTTTTGAGAGAAATATATTTTTGTTTGTTTGTTTTACAGTCACAGAGAAAAAATATATTTCTATTATTTAGCTGCCTAGTTGAGTCCAAAATTGTCTGCACACCACATTTGAAAGCATTTCTCAGCCTCCTCCACCTTCTTCTTCTCCTCCTTCTTATCTTCAGCTGCCTGATCATCAGTTCTTTTGTAGTAAACTCTGACCAGCTCTTCATTAAACCTCTTTGGCAGGAAACTGGATAACTGACAATAAGACAAGTGACACACAATCAGTTTTCTAGCAATACTTTAGCAATATAAGTTACACTGAGCCCAACACTGAGAAGACAAAGTTCCGCTGATTAGTTCAGCTATGCCGTCCCAATGTGCAAAATCATGACTTGTTTTAATGTGCATGAGGGAATTTATCCTGTAAATGTATTTCCATCATAGTTTTTTTTTTCATTTTATTATTGTTATTTTTTATGTGTGTTTGTATGCACATTTTTAGATTTTATCTTCCCCTATTTCATCCAGCATTTGTTATGGGATATCCCAAAATGCGAATAAAAACAGGTGGATGAAAACATAGCTGATCACTGATAAAGTGTCATAAGTACCTGATAATCTTTAATGGGAGAAGCTTCGTTGGGTTTCCTCTTGCTGTAGAAATAGACATATTCAATGGGGTTTTTGTCCTTCATGCCGTGATCCAGATCAACCACCTGAGCAGGAAGAGATGAAATTACTAGTTTGTGAAAACATGAAGGCAGATGTGAAGTGTTTGGCATATAACTTACATAAACTGGTAAATCTTCAGCATTCAGAGAAACAGTCGGATCTTTAGGTTTGTACTTCTTTACTGCTGCCTTCCATGTTTCTGTCAGCTCCTCCTGGAATTTCAGATTTGAGAGCCTTGTCAGTTTTAGAGAGTTAATCAAACTGTAAACCAGTGTGTTTTTCACTTCTGTCCAACCTTTGATTTGTTTTTCTCAGTCAGACGAGCTTCTCCAACAAACTTTGGCAGTTTTCTTCTGACGATCTTGTCCAGGATGTTTCTGGATTTCTTCAGGTTCTCAGCAGTGGAGGACGAGATCTGCTCAAAGATTTCATCTGACAGAAGAATAGAAGATTCATTATTAGAATTAAAATATTCTATTTCTTTTCTTATGTTTTGTTTTCTTTCACCTGTGTTTTCAGCTGACCTGTGAGTTTGCTGTAGTCGTCTACTGTCTTTATGGCTTCAGAAATCTTCAGCATATCTTTAGGTTTTCCTTGATGAAGGTCACGATCAGCCAGTAAGAGTGTTTCTGCATGCCTAACCCAGAAATTATTATCATTTAGTGTTTTAAACAGGTGTGCAGTCAGTTGCATAAAGCTGAATTTATGTAACATCCTGGAAAGGCAGAATTAGCCATACAAGATTTTAAATATTGTACAATCAGCAGCACAGATAACACCTTTATTTTCATAGCAGTGAAACTCACATGTCTTCAATGATATTGCAGATCTTGTGCTGATAGGCCTGACGATGGAGAGTGTATCGGGTGCGAAACATGTCATAAACATTATCAGCCTCCTGTTAGACACACAAACACCAGTGTGTGTGAGATTCAACTCCCATAATGCAATGCATACATTCAAAGTCATTTTTAGATATTTCCCAAGAAACAAAACACCACATTTTTGATAGTTATACACAAATTAATGCATTTTGAGAAATGTCTGTTTTTTTGTCTATACAATAAAAGTTAATGGGGTCAAGGGTTATTCTGGAGCTCACTGACTTTCATTGCACAGACAGAAAGAGTAGAAACATCCTTTAAATTAACCTATTTTTCATTCTTCAGAAGAAATTAAGTATTACAGCTTCAGAACAACATGAAATATATAAATTAAGACTGAATGTCTTTAAGAAAGTATTTCATTGAAAGTCATATTGACTACTGTTGTATGTCTGACATGATATTGAGTTAAAACTACAAAACAGAGTTGAATTTTGAATATTTATGAATATATTAATATACTGAATATATTAATAGAATATATGAATTCCGCTATATGTCATGCATGCAGTATGTGTGTTTGATTAGTAAGGAAATTAGTAATCAATGTATGAGGCACCTTGTCTCTGAAGCAGATGTGTTTTCTTCCGTTCACTTCACAGACTCGAGCAAACTTCAGCAGACGCTGATGGTCAAAGCTGTTTCGAATGCCTAGGTGATGACAGTCCCTGTGAATTGAGAATTAAATATTAAAACAAAATGGATGCATTAATAATAGGGTCATCTATATGCCAGCTTGGTTCTGTTTTTTGATTTCATAGGTGTCTTTATTTTATCTTGACCTATTGTGACAAGAGAATAAGCCATAGTTGAAATAAAGCTGTGAATATATGCTGTAATAATATCAGTGAGAGTATATGTGTGTGTGTGTGTGTGTTCCGGCATTTGTGGTTTATGAGGACACAAATGTGTATAATGACATGGGTACTACAACATAAAAATGGTTTATAAGGACACTTCCTGTGTCCCCGTAAAACAAAAGGCTTAAAAAACATACTAAACAGTGTTTTATGACATTCAAAAAGCCACAAATGCAAGAATGTGTGTGTGTGTGTGTGTGTGTTTATGTGCTCTTAATGGTCTTATACACTCAAAAAAATATTTCAGCCCTTAACTTAATTCAATTACGTACAAAATTTCCATGCATTTAGATTACGTAGTTTTAATTTAAACAAATCAATTAAACTTAATGTGATTCAAATGCATCAGTCTTACGTAAATGAAACAGGTAAAGTTGATGTAATATTTCCCAGTGTTAAACAAACCCTGCTCAGTGTTCATGTGTTTCCACATTACAGAGTGTTCAAGTAGCATTGACACAGTGTTGGAGTTAAGGAGATCATTATGTCATGATTGACCAATAATGATGAACACCTGCTGTTTACAAGCAGAATCACAGAAGGAAAGAGAAACACAAGAATCAGCCCCAGCCAAAGAGAAAATTAACTTAAATAACTGAAGACATTAAATCTCTGATTAAACAACTCCACAAACAACATTACAGTTTGACTTGATTTCTGTCATATATCTATAAATATTATTTGAGAACGTCTAAACAGAGGTTTAGATGTTTTATTTTAAAAAATGTTTCATTTGACCTCACCATCATGGCGAACAGGATTTACTTTAGTTGGGCTCTTGACCCTTGACTTCCTTAGTATAGTTTTTTTTTGTTCTTTGGTTGTTGTAATTGTGTTCGTAGAACACATTTGTATAGCGCAAAAAAAAGGGTCCTTATTAAGTGTTCTTGGTTAATTATTATTGATGTTCTAATCATTGTCAAGTGGCTTGATTTGCTGATATTGTTCAGTGGTTTACCTCTTAGTTTCATTATATTTACAGTAGTTGTATGAACTGTTACTATTACTACTTTAAAATCTCCAGTATTACTTAGACACACACAGACATCAAGAATCAGCATATGAATCTCAACAATGGTGACATTCAACAGCTGCATGCTGGGAGTCATGGGTGAGTTTTATAATCTGCTGTTACCCAGCATGCAGCTGTTGAATGTCACCATTGTTGAGATTCAAATGCTGATTCTTGATGTCTGTGTGTGTCAAACTGATGCTGTAGATTTCAAGATTTAGTGTATAAGATAAACATCCATAATAGTTCATACACCTGTTGTAAACATTATGAAAATAATAGACTAACCACTGCATGAGATCAATGCATCATGCTACTGGATGATAATGATTTAACAAACAATAAAAATTAACCAAAAACACCTAATCAGACTTTTTTCTGGCTTTTGTATTTTGTTGCAATAAATGTGCTTCATACACATAATTACAACAGCCAAAAAAATTTACCTAAAAAAATCAAAAGTCAAGAGTCCAACTAAAGTAAACCCTGTTCGCCATGATGGTGAGGTCAATTGAAACTTTAAAAAAAAATAAAACATCTAAACCTCTGTTTAGATGTTCTCAAAAAATATTTATAGATATATGACAGAAATCAAGTCAAACTGTAATGTTGTTTGTGGAGTTGTTTAATCAGAGATTTAATGTCCTCATTTCTTTAAGTTAATTTTATCTTTGGCTGTGTCTGATTCTTGTGTTTCTCTTTCCTTCTGTGATTCTGCTTGTAAACAGCAGGTGTTCATCATTATTGGTCAATCATGACATAATGATCTCCTTAACTCCAACACTGTGTCAATGCTACTTGAACACTCTGTAGTGTGGAAACACAGGAACACTGAGCAGGGTTTGTTTAACACTGGGAAATATTACATCAACTTTACCTGTTTCATTTACG